>JAQFVV010012473.1:2223192-2498192 GCA_028023455.1 Epiperipatus broadwayi | reverse complement strand
TTTAAAAAAAGCAAATGTAGAATTATACATTGTTACAAAGTGAAAAATTAGAATATAAATTAGTCAATTATTTTTTTTTTAAATACAAACATTGCAATTATCTTGAAAACATTTTTGTTGGGCGATTTTTATTATTATTAAATATTTTTAAAGGTTTAATTTATTAGTATTAAAATAAAACATGCATTCTATGGTATATATAATGAATTTTAAAGAATATATATATATATACTAAAGACTCCTGTTGCAATATTTTTAATTTTGCAAACTTACAAATAACTAATTTCTTGCTTATTCAGCTTTAAAAAAAGAAATAAATATTTAATATTTATAAAAAATAAAATGTTTTAAATTGAATTTAAAATTATAAAAATTTACCAATGTAGAAATTTCATGGCACTCGATATTGGCTTCGACAGCTTCTTCACTATTAAGTTGTACCTGTATGGTGTCTGGAATATCCTGCGTAAAACTACCCATGTAAAAAAAGCAGAATTCGGCTCAGTAAATGCCTGGATTATTGTTACAATTAATGTTTTTTAAATCAACTTTTGAATTAATTGGGCAATACAAAAATGTTTTTCCTTCACCCAAGTGCCTATATTAAAGCATTTTCATGAAAAATTAAGCACTGATTTTAAAATATCATCCTTAGCTGAAAGCTGGACCCTATTAAGATTATTTCATGGCATAGAGTTAGTAATGTTGACAAGAAGCATATTATTCAAATTGTCCTTGTGGCTTGTTACACTTATGTTTTAATTTATTTCAGATCACATGCATAAAATTTGTATTTCAGAGTGCTTGCTAGAGTTGTCAGAAAAATTCTTGAAAAACAGAATATATATATATATATATATATATATTGAAATAACTTGAAAATACATTTCTTGGATTAATCATTGTTTTTAAAAAAATGTACATTAGAATGAAAAAGAATATTTTGATGGTTGAAATTTTTTTTTGAAAGTTTGCAAATAAAAATAGCATTTTTTGCATGTTGTTAAGACTAAGTTGATGTATAAAATTAATTATTTTTACCAATTATGAAATTATTTTATTTTTAATTTTCAGAGTAATTGCAGATCAACTAAAGATGGGTCATTCTATTGAACCAGAATCATTTGATTGTGTCACTGTTTACTTTAGTGACATTGTTGGCTTCACTTCACTGTCAGCCCAGAGTACAGCCATGGAGGTAAAAACATATTTTTAGTTGTAAAAAGATTAACAAATTTTTCTTTTAATATATCATTTTACAATTTTATATATTTTTAATATATAGCTCTCATTTCTTTATATATACAGGAGGCTAAAACAGTTTATATTGCAAGAGAAAGGAATTATAGCTTATAACATATTTCAGATTAAAAAAAAATAACCCTGTGTAATTGGAAAAAGATTTTTAATAGATGTAGTTTACTAGTTCTTATTTATGGGCCTTAGAGTTCAACAATTAATAGAAGAGAAATTCAGAGACTTAAAATTTATCATGAAAATATGGAGAGATGTTGGTTAGGAATAGATTGAAAATGAAATATATGAGAAAAGAAACATAACATGGATGTCATTGAAAGAATTAAGAAATTGAAATAAAAGTGGAAATAGAGCTGGCTAGACATAATGCTACATGAGATGATAATAGATGGACAGTTGTAGTCTTAAACAAAATCCCAATAGATATATAAGACTTATAAAGAAATCACATGTGAGTTGGATAGATGAAATTAGGATATTTTCAGGCATGTTGTGAAGAAAAGTTGGGAATGAAGAAACTGGATTAAACTTGGATAGATCTTTATTTTGCAGTGGATTGATTGTAATTAAAATGATGATAATATTGCTTAGATTATTTTGATATTTTTATTTATCAGAGCTCTGATTTAATTTTAATTATCTTATTATTGCTATGTCTTGCTATTATATTTAGTTAGTGATAAAAAGTAGACATCACATGATCATCATTTTCTATGCTTGCTCATAACTGTTATTAAACAGGGAAAACTCTCCATACAGTAGTGGCACTCAGTGCAAGCCAAAATAAACAATGCCAGAAGGCTTGTGCATAAAATCCTTATCACTCAGATTCAAGGCTCCTCACTGTTAAAAGTCACAAGTTAGAAACTAGTCTGGAGATATTGGGTGAGTAGGCATTAGATAGAGATTTTATGAACAAGCTTTCTGGTATCCATTGATTACTCTAGTTTGCACTGAGTAGCACTACTGTATGGAGAGTATTGCTTGTTTTGATAAAAAGTAGCAAATCGCAAAAACAATTTTTAAAATTAAAAAATTAAATACTATTTTTTAATTGGATTAAGTATAAATAAATAAGTTCAAAAACTTGTTAAAATAATTATGAATATAAAATAAGTTCATGATATTATTAGACTTCTTGCTTCTTCAAATAGGTCCAGAAAGCAATTGTACAATCAAGTTAATTGTTTCTCCACTGTTTCTTGATTATTATTTGAATCTTTAGTTTTATGTACTCATTCTATCCTTTAAATCATCCAATAAAATCAGACTTGTTCATTTCTTAAACCACCCACCCTATCTACCAAAACACTTTTCATTAAACATTTATTTCTCAATATATGTATGATTCAGTTTCTTTTCCTATGTTCAATATTTGCAATCAATTTGCTGTCTTCATATCCTCTCATTAAGTTATCAATTCACTAATTTGATTCTCTCCATTATTCTTAAAATCCCACATCTTAAACATTTTCAATCTATTTCTAATTTTTTATTTAGTATTTACAAAGTAATTATACATATTATAATTTCCACTTCTTAACCTATTATGCACAGATATATATATATATATATTGAAGCAGATGATCTGATGCTCAGATCCTGCTTCACAGCCCACATCCAATCTCCTACCATCTAACTGTATTCAAACACACCTTTACGCACATATATACATAGCTAATAATATATATATTTCTTTGCTCAGTATTATAACAAATAATGTAAACGTATGTATTTTAATTTAAAAATATTTTATTTAATAATAATCTCATGTATATACGGGCGTAAATAATATATATATATTTCAGTATAGGAGATTGCGAATAAATTAATAGTTATATTATATATATATAAGGTATTATATATGAAACTTATTATTTTTTTCATATATAATTTTGTAGCCAGAAGTGATGCAATCTTGTTAAGAAGTCTCTCAAAAAACAATTACCCGGAAGATCCCTTAGATTAAAGTAAAAGATTACGAATTGGTAATAATAAAATAAACCCATTAGTGGAAATTGTCCACGCTAGCTTGTTTTAAAATCATAAGATATATTTTAAAACAATCATTCGAGAAACTGATAACAAGCTTGCATTGTTTCAAACATCTTACTAGATAAGAGTATCCGTCAAACTATTCCAGATGAAACTAAGTGCTTAAACTGCCTCAGGTCCAGCAGTAGTTGCTAAGTTACAGCTTCAAAATAAAAGTATATATACTGCTGGATTTGAATCCACAGGGGAGAAGACCATTAAATAACTATGTTGCTATACATATTCCATGCCAGTTTAGATTCTCACTCAATGTGTCGTGAGTAGGAAATTTCATCTTGTCCCTCCGTTCTAATATTCTGTTCCCATGGACGAAGATCTGCATCCCGTACTACTGAACTTTATGTATATTTTTCCAGTGAAAGTGAAATGCTATCTCAAAATAATAATGCTATCCTAGATCTAGTGAAATAATACCGATGGACTGACTCCTAGTGAAATCGCTCTTCCAAATAATCAAGGTAAAAGAACTTTGACTGCTTATAATTCCTAAATCCTGCCTTCTCTGTAATATTTATATTTTAAATCATCTATAGTACATGTCTTCAAATATGTATTTTATAACTATATATAACTAATCTATATTAAGCCTCCTATATAATGTTTTTTTTTCTTTTATTTCCAAGCAGCAAACAATTTTCATTTACATTTATATATGTATATTTTAAAATAAATGCCAATAGTATTCTAAAAATCGCAAGCATATAATTCATTTTCGTTTCCCCACCCATCATTTACCGGGTAAATAATTTATAATTTGATCAAAACAAGACTTATTCGACTTGCCCAGGTGCTCGCGATTTTAGATAAATAAACTAATTATATTTTTATGTTTATGGTAGAAAAACAGATTTGACATCTGTTTTTCACATTTTCCATCCTAAATAATGCGCTATCTTTTATTCTTAAATTACATTATATATGTAAAACCCATCTTAGCTATTACCACCACCCACTTATTTTGTAATAATTTATAGATTTTCACAAGGGCATTGATTAACCAAAATTGAGATTTATTAAATGTGTAAGAAGTAATGAATAATATTAAGTAACATAATGTAAGGGGGAGGGGGATCTTAACATCTTAGTTTCATATTTAAGTATAATTATTACCCATGTTTGCTTAGTGAAGCCATGTCATTACGCCGAATATTTCATAATTTATGGGCAATAAATATGTTTCGATAATCTTTACTTTTTAGAATTATATTTATATTATATCATTAAGCATTACGTACATAAAAGCCGCTTCGTTTTTATATATGTTCGTGCTTCTTTCTCACATGGAGGTCATCGCACAGTCGAGCCCCATTGTCGTTCTCTATGTCCTTAAACCAGGCTGTAAAACCACCCTGGGGACATCCTTGGTCTTATGTGCATACTTTATATGGGGAGTGATCTGGGAAACCAGCCCAATAAAGTCGTTGCCAACCACTCTTCATCATCCATGATTCGCCTGTACTTCATTCCAGGGAATCTTGGACTCTTTCGTTCGTCAAACCGACCCTGCCTACGTTTGCAGAGGAAATCGGTCCATTTTGTTATTAAAAATTCATGAAGCACACTCCAGGATCCATAATTGGACCAACCCTATCAGCCGCCATGCACGCACCGCCTTTCAGTGTCTTATTAGTCACCCAGAAGTATTCATCAGCCGTAATGAAATGATTTCTTTAAACAGACATATTTCCATTAGTTTAATATAAGTATTAATGCGATAGATTTAGTATCGTTTATATAATTATTCATTACCCATCCCACGCATTAATTATCTATAACTCCAAATTAATAATAATATTGAATGTAACCAAATATAATATCTGCTTGTAAAATTATTGTTGTTTAAATTAAGTAAATGCTCTTCGTCTCTGGGGGTGTAATAGTATTCCAACAATGTATTCTAATAGCGCTAATTCATTTAATCACACATATATATATTATTGGCATAGCCGCAATTATAATGTTATCGTTAAATATGAATCAAACACATATATATATAATACTCACGAGGCTAACGTCGGCTAAATAACCCGACATAATTTTGTTATTAATAAATCTTAAATATATATATCAAACTCGAACCATTGCTTTCTTTTAGTTAAGTTAAAATATTAAGTTATTACTTATGCTAAATATGACTAGATGATCTCCGCTCAATACATAATTAATATGCTAGGTCACGAGCCTTCATTGCTCATAAAATATAGCTAGTTATTAAGTTAATCTATCATAAGTTTAGCCTAGAGTCTTTTTGTGTCTCCGATGACTGATGCCGGTCGGTGAGAAGTAAATTAAGTCGATGTCATCGGGATTGTTGCTCATAATGTTATAGATCTGGGAAATAGGCAAATAGGGCAGAGTTCATGAGTGTTCCTGACCTGTGTATCTTGCGCACGATTGGATTCGAGGTACTTTTGCCTAGATGCTAGATCTTGTTACGTGAACATACAAATCCGACCAGCACAATATATATATATAATTACTTCATGGAATATCAATCCAAAGTATAGTAAAGAAATATTTTAAATATACTTTATTCAGAAGAACTTTCAACTGGCTCAGTAGTCGTTGTCAACTGTTCAAAATTCAAAAATAACATTACAACAATACATCATATAAACATTTCCTCCACAATTCATCAATTTTATAATTCCCACAATTCACTAATCTTAACATTGGCTGCTTGTCTATTAATTAAATGTTGTTTATATTTATTAATCAATAAAGCTTCCCTAATTTTATGTTCATTATGGTTTCTTTCAATCCCCATAATTTTAACATTATTAAAATCAGAATTAAATCCATAATTACAAATTCTATTATGATCAAAGAATACAGAATAAATATCCCCATTTTTATCAGAAATTGAATTTTGAACACGCTTCAATAACAAAATATGTTCCTTAGTTCTTTTTTCTAACTTACACTGAGATTTCCCAATATAACTCATACCATATTTACAAATCCATTTATATATTATACAATTTTGATGAATAAATATCTTTTTATTCTTAGCATTATTCAATAGTCTATTTAAATTAAACGGAGTATAAAAAGCAATCTTACACATATCATAATATATTTTTTTTTATATACTTCACCTGTTCATTATTAAAAAGTGGAATAACTATTCAAGCTTTTTTATTTTCTAATAATTCATAATCAAACATAAAACACTTTTTTATTAAAATTTATAACAGTATTATACACCATATTATAATTATATCCAATATTTAAAAAGTCATTAGTAAATTTACTCAAATTAAAAATTCTATCAGATAAATATTTACAAAGCTTTTTATTCCTAAACAAAAAAGATTTCAAAGCTGATAATTTATGTGATCATAATAGAATTTGTAATTATGGATTTAATTTTGATTTTAATAATGTTAAAATTATGGGGATTGAAAGAAATCATAATAAATGTAAAATTAGGGAAGTTTTATTGATTAATAAATATAAACAACATTTAATTGATAGACAAGCAGCCAATGTTAAGATTAGTGAATTGTGGGAATTGACAATGACTACTGAGCTAGTTGAAAGTACTTCTGAATAAAGTATATTTAAAATATTTATTTACTGTATTTTGGATTGATATTGCATGAAGTAATTATATTTTTATAATAACTTTTAAAACAGATATTGCTTAATATATATATATATATATTGTAACCAGTTGGGTTACATCATACACACTAATATAGTGTATGAGAATATATATATGTGTGTGTGTAAAATAAAGGAAAAGTAGAAATAAACATAGAATAAATTTTTGTAGATATTTTTCTATATTTTCTAAAATAAAATAATACTAAGTAAAGGGTTAAATAATAACTCCGATTTCAAATAAAAATTGTATTATGAAATTAATATTTTAAAAAGGTCTGATAAATATTATTTGTAATTCTGATTTTGAAATTTATATATAAGCTTGTTTTTTTTGATAATTTTGAAAACAATGTCTATTTTTAAAATCTTTTAATTAATACTTGTATAAAATATCTTTTTTAATTATTGCTTGTTTTCATTTCTACTATGTAGTTAAAAATCTTTGTAGATTAAAAATTCTAAAGGATTATCACACCTTTGGTCAAATTCCAAAGATTAATGTAAAAACATGAAAATCACACTTTGATAGAAATTTCCAGCTTGTTTTCAAATGGATTAAAGTTAATTGAAAACAGCCACTGTGTTTGTGTCACCTGACCTACCCAAAGTTATAAAAGACTGATAAAAAAAATATCAATTAGTTTTTGCTTGTAGTTTGTAAGAGTTGACCAGAGGAGTCTGGTTGTAATATTTTAAGCAGTGGCCAACTGGGCCACTGCAAAGTCTGGATAGGGATTTTAAAGAGAACAGTTGGCTTGCAGTTTTGTAAGAGTTAGCAGAAAAGCTAGCTGTAAAGAATTGGTATCTGTAGTAGAAAATGGCCATAGTAAAGCTAGCTGCAAGGATGGCTAGTATAATTAGCAAGAGAACTGCCATGAGGATTTAAGAATGCAAAGAAGTGGCTGCTCTACATTTCACTAGAGGAGTTTGAATTTACATGAAGGAAACGGGTCAAGATTCTTTGTAATTCATAGCCTTAAAAGTGTTCTGGAAAACAGCTTGCTGACCTGAAATTTAAAAAAATCCAAGTATAAGTGGAACTGACTACAGAAAAGAAAAAACCAACCATACCTGAATTATGTAATTTTTCCTGATAATGACAGTCACTAAAAACCAAACTCACCAAGAAAAAATCTTCCAGTTTGCTGAAGAATTAATTAAACATATACTGCGTCAGATAAAGGCAGAAGAACATGGATAAACATATATACAACTGGTGGTGAGTAGCGTTTTTTTATGATAATGAAGTTTTAAATAATTTCCTTAGTAAAATGACAATTTTATAATTGATAGAAATATATAAAACGATATTAGTTTAAAATCGTTTATTAAAGAAGACAAAAACTTTAAAGTTATATTTATAATTAAAAAAAGAAAAAAAAATATAAACAAAGTTCTAATTAATAGTCAAGAAAAAGATTTCCAAAAATCTTTTAGACTAGGAAAAAGAAAGACATTTTAAATCAATTAACTGTCAAAAATTTGAAAGTTCTTATTTTAAAGAAAAGGACTATATTCAAGATTAAATTGCTAAATAATCTTTAATAATTTTATTGTAATAAATACAAATGTTATGTATATAAATTAATGTTTCGCACGTCTGTGCAAATTATATATACGTGTTTCAGTAAACCTAGTATGTAAAATGTATTTCATTTAACTGAAACTTCAATTATTTATTGTATTTTATATAATTTAAGAATTTGATAATTATTTTGTAACAAGTCAAATAGGTTATTTCACGCACACACATATATGTGCGTATATATGTCAATTGTATTGTAAATAATAATGCGTGTCAGTTAGACATTTATGTGTAAAATTTTTGATCATTTTTTTAAAAATTATATGTAAATTCAAACAAATTTATTTTGTATCAAGCCACATGCCTGTGTGCTGAATGGGTTTTAAATAAACCTAATTTATTAATCATGTAACTCAATGTATACTTTTCAAAATCAGAACCCTTATAAGACCTTAATAATTTATTTTTTTTTATTGTTATTAATAAACGTATTTAATTGTTAAAATTGTTTTCATCATCTCTTGTTCACATACAGTAATAGAGCCCATGTTCTCTGAGCTAGATTTCGGACACGGATAAATGGGGATATGTTTTATGCTTTGGGCATCCAGTGATGATCAATCATTATCCTGGTTGGCACAAAAGAGGATACTCTTTAAAGCCCATGCACTATTATTTTTTATTTTACTTTAGTTTTTATTTAAAATTTAAGTTTATAGTTGGCCAGTACAAGTGGCCTGAGCATTGATGATGATCAGCATGTTTTAATGTCCCAGCATTATTGTTTTGATTTATGATAGTTGTGTATTTTAATGGATGGGCACTAAGCTGGTGCATCCAAGTCATGTTTATATAATTGCCCAAGCTGGCAAAAGGCTCAGTAGTTAGCCTGGCCTACAGAAGACCCTTTTCTGAACCAGTCACAAGGTTGACTGTTGATTTACTGTATTGATTTATTGTACTGATTTGTTTATTCCTATCAATGATGTTGGATGGTTATTTCTCTCTAGTATTTACTTATACTAATATTTACTTTATAATGCTGGTTGATAATAATTATGCTTTAGTTGCTCTTCTGAGTTAGCTTTTGATCTCTCAATGTTCAGAGATTCTATAATCTCATGCTCTTATAAAATTTTATACTACTCATATATACACTTTTATAAATACTATATTACCATAGATACTTTTGTAAATTATTGATATTTCATCTTATGTTGTTGATCTGTGGGGTGATGATGATGTTTCCATCACCCCAGTTCAATTCTACTTTCCACCAACTTCTCACCCATCCCATCCCGTTACAATATATATATATATATATATATATATATATATATATATATATGCGACAGCAACAATTAGATTACATAATACTAGAAAAGTCTACATTGAGAAGGGTGTAAAAGAGGGTGACTTTATATCTACAAAACATTTTACTGCAGTGCTGCAAGAAGTCTTTTGTGGATTAAAATGGGAAGCTAAAGGAGTGAAAGTAAATGGAGATTATTTAAGTCATTTAGATTTTGCAGATGATTTAATTGTTTTTTTAAATAATGCTTTAGAGCTGCAGGAAATGTTGTAGGAGTTATCAGATGAAAGTAGGAAAGTAGGCCTAAAGATAAATGTTAAAAAGACTAAAGTAATGTTTAATGGATTTTCTTAAAATATGAAAATAAAGATTGATTATGATTGAGTTAGAAGAAGTTAACAGCTACAAATACTTTGGTCAGATTATTAATACAGATGGAAACATAATGAATGAAATTAATTATTGAATTAAACTTGTTTGGAGTGTCTTTGGTAGAAATAACTTGATACTAAAAGAAATATGCCTATGTGTTTGAAAAGGGAGATTTTAAATAAATGTGTTTTACCACTTCTTACTCATGGATCTGAGATTTGGACACTTAATAGAAGAACAATGCAGAGACTTCAGACAAAGAAGTATGGAGAGATGCATGTTGGGATTAACAAGAAGAGATTGAAAATGCAATATATGGATAAGAAAATAAACAGGTGTTACTGACCTCATTAAAAAAATTAAGACTGAAGTGGAGTCAGGCTGGACATAATGCTAGAAGAGATGATAATAGATGGACAATTGAAATCTTAAACTGGATTCCAATACATTGTAAAAGACCCAGAAAGCAGCAACATGTGAGATGGATGGATGAAATAAGAAAGTGTGCAGGGGTGATGCGGAGAAGAAAAGCTAATGATCAGAGATGGATTGAAATTGGAGAGACCTTCATCCTACAGTAGATTGATAATAGTTGATGATATATATATATATATATATATTGTAATAGGTACACTCTCCCGCCGAGATTACGGGCTTCGAAATAAACATGACATAGCGTAAGGCTTTATTTATTTACTTATATCGATAGTTATCCACTATCCACACAAGGGGGCGCCAGATACGATTATTTAAGTGGAATTTAATTACTCGCATCACCTTACATCACATCAAAACGATTTCGAAGTCTAATCCCGCCCACCAGCTCAAACTCCCAGCATGGACCAATAAGGTTTCTCAAGGCCGTTACATGATTGTTTCAAAGACAACTCCTTACGGAAAAGACGCACAGTTCACTAATGGGAAAGAAGTTTTAGTTTGCTAATTGATTGATCCTCGCACTAGACTTGATTATTGGTTGTTTGTGACCAATACGACGGTTCGTTTATGCCCCGAACAACTAGGCTTATAAGATCATCCCCCCTATACGCTATATTCAATATAATTGTTTGACATTTGTTTATATATTTATCATAGACGACGCTCTTCCAATTCTTAAGTCTATCTTAACTAAGGGAAAATAAATAAACATCGTGACTTACGGCACGATGTTGGCAAAAGACATTTTAAAAAGAAACAAAAAAAATTAAATCTAAATCTAAATAAGTATAACTTAATGATAAATTTATGAACGATCAAGAGTAAATGAGATAAGACTTTAATTGTATGAAAAGACGTCTGAGAAATGCTCGACTTGTTTATATACTGAACGAATTTATTAAATATAAATATTAATTTGAATTTTATTCGCACACATACATTCACGCTCGCAGAGAAACATATTAAACATAATAATGTATGAATGATAAATACAAGTTTCCTTTTACATTTTGAGAATACGGATTATGGTTTGTTAGATTTTACTTAAGTTCAAAGTTCATGTTTTGAAAGTCCTACGATTACGATAGATTGCAATAATAGATTAAATGTTACAGCAAATTTTATGACTTATTTACACAAGTGTGAGTTAGTTAACTATGAGATTGCCTTTAAGAGTTTACGAATTGAGTAGAATGAAACATAATATAAAATAGACTATTTACCTAGGATTTGATTTTGACTTCCGCTGTTCCGAGTGAGACGAGGATTTGAACGTGAGAGATGGCTTTCATGATGAAGTGATTTGTTTATTTAAAGTGAGCATAGCATGGTCTGGACGATGTTGGTATTTCTCGGAACATAATTATTAGGTTGGAGCATTAATTTCACGTGGAGATGTGATTGGATTTCCATAGCTTCGAGATATTCGGTGCGGAGCGCCGATCAATCACTGAAGGGTTTTCTAGCCCTCATGACAATCGACGCTCTCAGTATTAATTTCATAATGATCATCTTGGATTTGAATACGGTGAAATGGATGAATACTATTCTATGTCACGCTATATTCTAAACACATTAAGTGAGGAACTCTTTCAGCAACGATATCAACAAAACACAGCAACAGCAATAATAATAACAACAGAAAAGAAAAAGCAAGCAAGAGTAATTGAATAGATTTCGTTTGATATTTATAAGATGTAATCCTTATCTTAGGATCCAATCTCCCCCCAGAGTTCCATCTTTTTAAGAGTTGTCGTTCAGGTCCGTGTTTGACGTAATGTTCACTCAATCCTTTATGCTTAAGGCAATTTTTGGTCTTGGCAATCTCATGTTGCAATCTCTGTTAACCAACTTCTATTCATTCATACTTTGAGTGCATGCGTGTGAAGTCGAGTCTTACAAGAACAATACAATCTACATTAATTTTAGAAGTCGAGCATTTAATCTTTTCTCAAATCTTTTCTATGAGTTTTACCTTTGCTAAAATTATAATTTACAATAAACATTTTAAATATCGTGGCGCATACAAATGGAAATTAACTTTGAATATTTATTAGAGCATATTATATTTTCCTTTATTATATTATTTTAGAGAATGTCCTATTATTAATTTTATGTGAAAGCCTTAACTATTTAATTAGACAATTATTATCTGTATTTTATAAATGTAGTTTATAAATGGGAAGAAAACTATTAAAGGTTATAAATATAATGTTACGAGTATTTTATACTGCTTGAGTGAGTGCGTGTTTGTTTACATCGACTTGTCTTGTTATAATACATATATTTTCTTAGATTTAAACCCTATGTAACGCTGTCCCGTTACAATATATATATATATATATATAATATTTACATCTTCAATGAACATTTCACAATGCAATGTATAAAATAAATTCAATTCTTTTTTGCATACATTTCAATTAACCAGTAGTCATCATCAGAGCTACAATATTTACTTATATAACTATAGAATTATATAATATCCTATATTATGAATTTTTTAAAAATATATTTTTTTCAATAATTCCAATAACTATATATGCTAATACATTTTAAATACATTTATAAATATTAATCTTTATCTTATTCTTATTTTTAATTGATTTCCCTCCCCCCCATAAATTGTTTTATATTTTTAGTATATATTTTTGTATACATTTTTATGATTTTAAATTTTTTAATAATTTAATTTTTTTCTTTCATTTTAACTATTTTACTATAGCTTTAAACTTGTATTAATTAATTATAATGTAATATAATTATATAATTATATTTGTTTCAAAATTTGTAATTCTTTTAAAATAACTTTACCTCTTTTAAATTCTTAACAAATTTTAAATAATTTTAACTGAAATAGTTTTTAAATTGTCTTAAATTTTTATATTAACTACCTCTATGAGCAGCTTTTAAAAATACACCTTATTTTAATTTTCATTCTATATATCTTTATTTAATTAATGAAGAATATTTTTATAAAATTAGTCTTCAAACTCAAATCTTTATTTAATTTGGGCCTAATACTTTTAATTAAAATAATTTCTTTAATTTTTTTTATTGTTATATAGAATCATTTTTTATACTATTTTTTTTTCAAATTTATGTCCTGTCTCTGATGAATGTGACAGGTGATCTTTTATTATGTTTGTGTTGGTTAATTTTGCATAAATTGATATTATTATCTTGACATGTTTTACACTAACTTTATATACTTCATCTGTACAATTTTCTATAATTTTAACATATTTATTGTCTAATTTATAAGCATATTCTTTTTGTTATTATTTATTAGCTAAAATTTTATTACATTGTTAAATATATTATTAAGCTTATTGATAATTTTATTACTATTTTTTACAATATTGTATCATAAGTTTTTATATCTATTTATCATTGTTAGCATTTATGATTTATAATTATTTCCTCTGTTATTATTAAATCTCTTGACTGACAGTTTTATAATATCTTCTATAATTTTCATTGGATAATCATTACTTTTAAATTCCTTAACTATTAACTCTACTTTCTTACTATAATCCTCTTTGTTCTAACAATTATTTATAATTCTATATATTCTTGAAACAATAATATTTATTTTATCATTTTTGTCTATATTCAGATTTCATTTAATTATATTGTCATCTATATTACTTTTTTTTATATAAGAGTATTTGTATCTTACATTTATCATTAGTATATGACTTTATCAACAAAATATTTAAATATTGCAACTTGTTTTCTTTTTCTCTTTCTATTGTAAATTTTATGTCTACATCGAAATTATTAATTACTTCAAGGGAAACATTTATTTGTTTTTGGCTTTTATTAAAAATTAATAATAATCATCAAAACTCCTTCTCTTAAATATTGGAGCATTCTTATTTCTCATTATTAACACTTCTAACTTCTCCATATATATTACTTAGTGCCCCTTAGGATTAACAAACTTATTTTTTGTTTATAATAATCCTATTTTTTAATCAGTATTTCTATTTCTTTGTTTTTATCATTTTTATACCTATATATTGTTAATTCTATGGTTTTTTTTATTACATTGATATAACATCTATTTTTACCATAGTTGAGTTCTAAATACTATATAGATCTACTTATCAAATCATTATTGTTTTAATGTAAGAAACCATTATTATCAATATTAATATATATTTTTTAAATATTTGTTAGCTATTCTGATATGCTGACAAATGTGAGTTTGTACCATTAATTATTGGTTTTAATAGTATTTCATTTTTAAAAGTGTTTGGTGATCCAGAAATTTTTGCTGTAACACAAACTTTGTAACACTAGTGATTTGTGAGATTTTGCCTTTAATCAAAAAATTGATAGTTCCATAACCAGTAGCACATCAAATAAAAGTTAAATATCAACTCAAATAGTTACTCTCACAACTAAAAGCAGAAACCTTTACTCTCATGGCATAAAGAGAAACAATTGTCTTAAATTGAATCAATTGAAGAATTTGATTCAGCTTATCTACAAAATTGGCCAATCTATAAAGCTCAAGTACTTTTTTACTTAAAGGCTAATCAAATGAAAAGGCTTGACTTAAAATTAGCCATCCTCATCTCAGTTATTCGATATTGAACTTATGAGGTTTTGCAAGCCCAAGCAACCCCTGTTATTCTGGATGATCTTGATTTTGATAAAGTCTTGTTTCTACTAAATAACTTTTTCTGCCCAACATCCTTAATCATAATACAGAGATTTCATTTTAAGCTATATATACAAGGGGAAGGGGAAAAAGTTAAAGAGTTTGCTATCAGAATAAGAAACTAGCTCTAAAATGTGATTTCAAAGTATTCCTCTTTGAATTTTTAAGAGATCATTTTATTTGTGCATGAGAGACCACAACCTCAGGGTAAAGCACCTAATGGACCCTGACATAACATTTGATTGCACTTGCTCTCTAGAAACTCTGGTGGAGTCAACATGGACTATAGAATTCAAATTATTAAGGAGAAAACTTGGTCTCTCAAGTGCTCAGCTAACTATAAAAACACTTCTCAAATAAATTGGCAACAATGAGTAGAAAACATTGTTATAGATGTGATCAACCAATACAGACACCTACAAAATATCTACACCAGTATACAGTGTGTACATACTGCAAGAATATCAGTCACACAAAGGTTTCTTGTTTTACATGGAAGCAATAAGTTGCTAATGACAGAATAAGAGATCATTCTGGAAAGGCAATTTAAAATATAAGAAATAAAATGCCTATATAAGTGTTGTGGGTGGCATTCACTCTGCTTTTAAATACAGAATTCTTATTAATAATATGCTCTAACAATGGAACTGGACACTAAGTGCACAGTGCCCACTATTCCAAAAAATACATGGCTTATTATTAATAAAAAAAAAATTAGCTGTATTCTAGCAGCAAAACAATTATTGATTACCAAGGCAATAAAATAGAACTCTTGGATCAAGCAAGAGTTAAAGTTACAATGACCAATAAAAACAGATGTCTGCCTTTGGGTATCTACTGATCAGCAAAGCATTTATTAGTTATGGCTAGTTCACTCAGGGTTTGCAATAACTAAAGTGAACCATTCACAGCAACACACCCTACAGGATCAACCCAGAAATAGTTATTTATGGCAGGATCTAATCTCAGCTATGTCAGCAAAAATAAACTAAAATAAAGATGAAAATATTTCAGAAAGTTTATGTTTCTGATTTGAGACTATAAATAAAATGCATAAAACAAATAACAGTAAGCAATAGTATAATGACAGCAATTATCCCTTAACTTTGGGATGACATTAGAATAAGTTTTATGTGTGAAAATACTTTATTTCACACAATGAAAATAAAGTTCATTTATGCTTATAATTGGAAATGTATAAACGAGTTTCTTTTCCTCTTAGTTTTCACCACTAGTACTGTAATTTCTCCCTTTTGAGAAATACATTAATTAACTGTCAGTTTCTCTCCCCAGATCTCTCTTGCTCTCTTATCATAATTATATATTGGTAACTTTATTGAGTAGTCTTGACTATTTTCTTTATTCCTTGCATACACACCCTCAGTTTGTCTCTTTATTAGCTATGCTAAATATAAATTAATATTAAAAATCATTAACAATACCGTTTTCATCTAGTTTCTGAAAGAAACAATACAAAGTGCTATCTGTACAATTTACACAGATCAAATAACTTTATTTACATAATTATAAGTATGTGTACAGGTAGTGCACAGAGATTGGGTTTAGTACTGGAATAAATCATTAACCGAAACATATGACCAACAGGGATTAATTAATTTTTCATCAAACGGGGCTACCTGAATGTTTGTAAAACTTTTTAAAGAGAATGTGTGTTAAAATTTAGCATTAATAGTATTATAATATTTATATCGTGTCCAATTATACTACGCATGAAAGTAGTGAGAATAGAAGGATTTGCTAATAAATAACATTGTGTAAGTTAATGACACGTGATGTCTTATTTCTATTTAATTTTTTTAACTATTTAATTTACAATTACCTTAAATTCTGCTTAGTTCTTTGTGATATCGAATAAGTCCAATCATATTTGTCACAACATATATATATGGGTTACTGTTTTTTTATTTTAGACACACATTTTTATTTACTATCATTTTGCTTAGTTTATATATAATATTATTATAAAACTTTTGAAAGAAAATATAAGTTAAAATTTAGCATTAGTAATATTATAACACATTTATATCATGCCCAATTACATTAGATGGCTTGAAAATAGTGAGAGTAAAATAATTTGTTAATGTTAACAATGTGTAAGCTAATGTTATAAGATGTCTTATTTCTATTTTTTTTTTTTTTTTAGCTATTTACTTTGTAATTTTCAATTATTATAGGTTATTTAAACCCAGACTTTCAAAATCCCCTCAATCATCCATTCTATCTCATACAACCAATACTCTGACACGTGAAGAAAATGATTTCCAATATATATATGAAAAACAAAAACAAGTTTTATATACGTAAAAACCTGCTATCGCTTGTATTAATGATCAATAGATGGAGCTTTACCAAGACCTCCAAACAAGCGTATGGTAAAGCTCCATATATATATATATTCCATACTAAACCAGCACTCATCAATTATCCAGATCATCATCTTCCACACATATATGTAATCAGTGCTCAGTTTATATTAAAATAGCTAATTTTTATACTTTAATGGACATGCTTCAATCTACTCCACCCCTCTAACTCTTCAGCATCCATACCATTGAAAATCTGATGATGAAATGACCAAATCCCTTGTTAATGGCAATATGCCCATGTTGACCTTAGGTCACTCTGACCCCTCATGTATAGGACTTTAAGCAGGGTACAGGATAAATTTGAAATTTTTTAAATACAATTATATTCTACATACTTGAAGTCTAGCTGCAATATAGTGGATTTGAACACATACTTTCAAGATCCCTTCAGCCATCCTTTCTACGTGTGTGGTCATGTGTATTGGCTATATTAGATAGTCTGGATGGATGAAGGGATCTTGAAAGTCTGTGTTCAAATCCACTATATTACAGCTAGACTCCAGATACGTAAAATATACTTGTTTAACTTTTTTCAATTACTTTATAATTCTGCTGACTTCTTTGTGATGTTCAATCATATTTGTTCCCTGTTTTTTATTTTATTTTAGACACTCATTTTTATTTACTAACATTTTGCTTAGTCTATATATAACATTATTATCATATAATAAAAAAAAAAATGCTTTTAAATAATCACTAAAGTTATTGGAATTTAAATTTACGTCGTTGTCCAATACGTGATTTGCTTCAGTTAGATTAAACTGTTGATAGGGACACAGAAAACTTTCCTCATAACGTATGAAAGTGCTAACAAATTAGCATTTTCATTTTATTTGACGCAGTATATTTAACTTTCTACAAATATCAACATATTAAATACTAATTAACTTTCAAAAAAAAAAAAAGAAGTAATAAAAATGTAAAAACCTTATTCATTTTTTGACATATTTTATAAATATAATGACTAATGCTTCTTACAAAAAATTATTATTTTGTTTAGAAAGATTTTTAATGATTGATATATATACTGTATATATATTAAAAAAATTGTGTTTATTCCTCTCGTTTAATATATTTGGTCATTTCTTTTTATAATTGCGCCGGTGTTAAACAGTTTGGACGAATACGAATAGCTTTTTGGTGTTTAGTTAAACAAATGTTTAATAGCAACAAAACTTTGTTATTTTAATTTTTCCTTTAATTGCAGAAACAAAAATTTTCATTCCCATATTTGTTTAAGCGATCTCTATTAGGGAGCTTTTTTTTTTTTACACCAACAAGGTTTTATGTGAAACACTCTTAAGTCAAAACATTAAGGAAACTGAAGTAATTTTCGATGGATTTTCTCAGAAGAATTGAGAATCCTGAAGTAGATAAACTCAATAAATAACTTGATTAGATTAAGAATAGAAATCAAATATAATCTTAGAATTAAAATCAAGAATGCAAATATTAAAGTCAAATATTTCTTCCTGTTTGTTTGAAAAGTTTTTAACAGTTCCAGTTCTTATTTATGGATCTAAGACTTGAACACTTCAATTGAAGAGCAATGCAAAGATTTTATATCATTCAGCAAAACATGTTGGGAGTACCAAAAAGGAAATAAAAGTGAAAAACTAGGTGAGAACAAATAAATATCATTCACGTCATTGAAATAATTAAGGTACTTACGTATTACACCTGCTGTGATGAAAGTATAAAGATCGAATTAAATGCATTTATAATGTTGTAGAAATAAAAATTATTAGTTCTTTACATGAATATTAGTCAATACTCTGATCAGGAGAAAGTTATTTGAAATGTTGATTTTGCTGCTAATTTTACAATTTAAAGTATGTTGTGATGTCATGAAAAAATACTGGAATAACGAATTTATCATCTGGCAAAAGTAAGGTATATGTGTGATTTACTGTCCAGCTTTAATTTCTGCTGAGTTAATTTTTTGAATGACTTTTAGGAATTACCTAGGGCAATCCAGTTCATTACTTTCAAAAGACAGACTAAAATAACCACATGTGAGAAGTTTGTGCATATACCATGTTATCTTGAAAACTGCAAAATTCTATAAAAGTGATAACTTGCATCATGCTAGAATACAAACATTTTTATGTAAATCTATTAGGGAGCATATTTGCACATTTTTTTGCATTTTGCTGGACATAAAAAACTTCAGTCTGCACCATGATTGTAAGAAACAGTCTTTTCCTTTTTTTTTATTGGAATAAATATATATCTGTTGCAACATTATTTCTCACAAAAAATGTAAATATGTGTTTGCTTATTTTCAGTAAATAAAGTTATAGGTCACCAATTTGTAAGAAATAATGTTAGATCTCATCATTTTTGCAAATAACTTGAATTCACTTCAAAATGTAAGTATGTGTTTGTTTATTTCCACTAAATAAAGTTATAGATTGCCATTTTGTAATAAATAAAGTTACTTATTGTCATTTGTCAAACAGACAATCCCAGGCAGATATCATTTTATAAAATCAAAAGGTTAGAAACTCATTGCCAAACTAATATGTATGTGATATTTTACAAATACCATTTAAGAGGCTGAAATAAAACTGGACTAGAGATGTTGCTAAAGAAGATGACAATCTTGAACTGGATCCTAAAAGTTTGTAAACAATCAAGAATAAGATCACATGTGAAATGGGTGAATGAAATAAAGAAGTTTGTTGGTGTGAAGCAGAAAAGAATAACTATGGATTGAAGAAATTTATTTTAACTTGGAGTATCTTCATCCTAATATGGTCAGAATGGTTCAAAATGATGTGACCATATATATGTATTACTTAGAAAAGATCTTGTAATACAATGGCATATTATCTTTCTACTATGACTATGATCTGGATTTAAAATTAGTCTTGAAATTAAATTTTTTTAAGTAGGCAGCCTAAACCAATTAAGCTAACCATCCAAAATTTGTTAGCCCATGAGTATCTAATTATTTAAACTAGAGATTAAAATAAAAATGGAAAACTACTCAAATTTCTCTCCAATCATTAATTGGCAAATATTTGTCAAGCCTTATTTACTGTTTCTCAGTGACTATTGGAGTTTCTGGTTTGCAGTAGGTTTTCAAGGGCCATATTACCATTTAACTATATCACTTGGATTTAAAAGAGTTTTGTTTTTTTAGTATCCTTGCCATTACAACTGTTGTTACTGTACTCTATTATTTTTAATGTTTCTTATTTTTATAATTTATGCAGTGATAAAGAATGGTTGCCATATTTTAAAAGATTTTTTTTGTTTTAGAAAGTGCAGATTATAAGTGTTTGTCTTTAGTAAGTCTTCATTAAATTGGGGAGATTTTATATGAGTTTTAATAATATTCAGTAGTAAAGTATTGATTCCATTTATGAAGTGTTGATAGTGAGAGTATGTTTAGTTAACACTATTTTTAAATGCAATTTCCAGAGTTTGTAGAAGAATAAAATAACATCAAGCATAGTAGAAAGTTATAAAACAGTTAAGAGATGATGCAAAATTACACAAAGAAATAAAAGTAGTAATGTAAATGGAAAATAGCAGTAGTAAATATAATAATGGAAATGGGAAGAAAGATCATAATAAAGATAAATTATAATAATAGTAAATGTAATAATAAAGTTAAATAACAGTAGAAGTAATAATAGAAGTAGAAAATAATAACAATAAATATAATATTAAAAGTGGGGAGTAAAAACATTAAATGTAATAATAGAAATACAAAGTAATAACAATAAATGTAGTCATAGAAATGGAGCTATCTGCTTTTTTATTTCATAATCACCATTTATGCAATTAGAGTCAGATAAAAAAAACAACATCACCAGCTACATCAGGGATTTAATAAGTGTGGGTTTTAATCACAGAACAATAGCCAATAGGATTGAAGGCTTTCATAAAAGGCTTCAGCAAAATAAAAAAGAAGACAGACAACATCTGACTGTTCCATATATACCTGCAGTGGCAAAAAACTTCTGTAAAACTTTAAAGAAAGAATTTAAACTAGGATTTAGAACTCCTCCAAACACCAATAGGCTTATTAATAATACCCAAGATAAAAGCAATATTGAAGCAACACCCCCGGTAGTATATAGAATTGTGTGCCCTCAAATGGGGTGTGATGCTGTTTGTTATGGTGAAACTCATGTCCCAATTGGGAATAGATTTGCTCAACACAAATACACATATACAAGAGCAATAACCAAAAAAGGCAGTTCTGTATTTGTTGACCACCAGCAAGAGCTCAACCACAGATTTGAACCCTCCAAGGCTGATATATTATGCACAGAAAGGAATGACATCAAGAGAAAAATCAAGGAAACTTGTTTTATCACCAATGATATCAGCTCAATAAATAGAAAAGACACTTGTTTTGTCATTTCCAGAAAATGGATAATATAGGAGATAGTTTTGCATACATTTGCATATAATGACATTAATAATCTAAGAGACTATGATTATGGAGTAACAAAACTCTGAAAGTGCTTAGTCTCCAAAAATTATGATATTGAAGCATACAAAAATTATTATATAAAAAAGTTTTACCACAACACATCAGCATGTTATTAATAAATGCAATAATAAAAGTAAGGTTGATAACAGTAAATGTAATAATAAAAGTAGGAAGAAATCACAATAAATATAAATTGAAAGAAAGATATTTGATAATCCAAAGAATAAGAGTAAATATGATTTTTTAAAGGGTATAATAAGGGACAGAACAATTGGGAAAAGATGATTAGGTGAAGAATATCTTTTAGTAGATAACTAATCATAAAGAACACTTCACTATAGCAACTAATCATTTTAAATTGGATGCAGTAGTTGCTAAGCAATCATCCAATCTTCTTCATTTTCAGCACTACTATCTTTTGGCTATTTAACATTCCAAAAATTCTCTAAGGAAGTTTTTTAAATTTCTCTTCTCCAACTCCTATTTTTCTAAGTCTCAGGCCTGTAATTAAGAATGCATTAAGATCATAATTTTACTTTTAGAGTTTATTTATTCTATGTTAGTTTTCTTTTTCATTTTAATAGAAACAGCTGTAATTTTCCTTCAAACAATAATTAAATTACTGATATCACCATTATATGGAAATAAATGAAACTGAAAAAAACTATAGATATGAGTCTTCTAAAAAAGGTATATCAATAATGATGAGTTCACTGTTATTTGCTTCTTTGTTATATGTCTAGAACCATTTTCTTTATCCTTCACTAGAACCATTTTAAGTAATCTTGAATAATCACTGAATATCAGATGTTACAATACTGTAAAATTCCCACCTTCAGACTGGCATTTCTAGCCTTTGTTTTCCTTTGTGAAGACTAGTGTTCAATGCTGGAATTAATGCACTTCCATGCCTACTAGCCATCATTCATATTGTTTATATTATTCAAATTAATAATGTGAAACCCATTTCATAACAATATAGATGTGAGAATTAATCAGTTTCTACATATTTTTGAATCCATAATAAGTATAAGCCATTTTCCACCTTTTGTCTAGAAGATTAATATTAACAGTAAGATCTCATGACCTCTCCTATGTTTCAGAAGCAGTTGTCTTCAGAATATTCTCGAACCATTGCTTAAGTAAACAATCTATGGCAGATAATATAGAGTCATAAATTCTCAATCTTCAGAATGATTTGTTTCTGGCTTTATAATTTAGCAGGGAAACTAGGATTCGAAGCTGAATTTAATGCATTTATGCAAATGAGCTAGTCTCACTTTGAAATTCTTTAAATCTTTTTTTTTTAATTAAGACAATTTTGAATAGTGTAAAAATGGTGACTGCTAGATGCAATATGTGCAAAAGCCTGAAATCAGTCAGTTTGGAGACAAAGATTTTATAGCACTAAATCATCAGGTGTTCATTAATTACTTAATTGTACAATAGATGGTCGGTAGACTAAGTGGCAATAACTGCTCTAGTAAGCAGTTTATTAATGTTGCTCATTATGTAAATATTATTATTATTATTATTATTATTTTTCATATGTCATAGCATCTGCTGGGACATGAACCCACACCCATCTGCAACCAACTACTTGCTTGCATGGCGGCTGCGATACCTCTCGGCTAACAACGCAAGTGATGCCAGTTTTTAGGATTCTTTCCAATAGTTGACTTTGATTATCAAGAATTAGATAAAAATCATTAATAAATAAACTCTACTTTAGCATAAATGTTTTAGTAAATTAATTGCTATAAATTCTTTAAAGTGTACTTGCTTTTCTATTTAGGTGGTTACCATGTTAAACAATTTATATACTATTTTTGACAGCACCCTTGGGCAGTTTGATGTATATAAGGTAGGCATTTAAAAATCATTTTCTAAATAATGCTCTTTTTAAAATATTTTTTTTTGTTATTTATTATATATCTGCAGTATAATATATAAATTTAAACCATTAAACCAAATGTGCTAATGCTAAATTGGTAATTATATGTAAATAAATTACTGTAAACAAAATTTAAGTTATTACATCCAATAAATGCACTTGTAACAAATGCTTACCAACTTTTAAAATAAGCTAAAATACCTGATTTGTTAAGTTAGTAAGAATTTATTACCCAGTGTGATTTAAATTTTGACAAAAATAATTTGCTTATATAAATATAATATAAAATACACAAAATTGGAATTATCCATAGTAAACACTTATAGAATTCACCAATTGAATAACAAATTAAAATTATAATAATGCTATAGTTAGTTCTTAGTAGGCCTATCATTTTAATGTTACTTACTGTTTAAACTATATGGTATTCATGCTCAGAAATAATCTGTTAATATTTCTAAATAAAAATTCCACACAGTTTTGCTTTGATGCATGATATCAAAGACACTGTGATAACTGAAGAAAATTCTGTGTGTGTATGTTTCAGTGCTTTTATTTACTTTTTAGTGCATTTATGTGATTAAAAGCATTTTTTTAAAAAATATTTTTTATTTGTTAGTTTTTATAGTTGTAGAAATTAAGTTTAGCTACAATTTAACCCTTAAACCGCTAATTATATTATTGGTTGTATGAGGTAAAAATCAAATCTTTTAATTGGCCAACTCACAAACTGAAGACAAAGCCTATTTATTGTTAAAACATATTCGCCTATAATATTAAATTCAACTCAGATATGTTTATAAAAAGTGTATTACTAATTTTTCAGGTTATGAAGAGAACGAAAGTTCTTTCAAAAATAAATTGCTATTTATTTATTCTAAAATATTCAATTTCGGCAACATAAAAGCTATAATATAAACAAAAAGGTCGACTTTTATGTTATAGAAAAGTAAATATTTCTTTTTACTAAATCTTAAATATTTTTACTAAAATCTTCAATATTTTTTGAAAATAATTTTGTTTTTTTAGTATTCTCTCTGAAAATAATTTTAATTTCTCAAAATATTCTTTTATAATAATTTAAATCATATTCAAAATGAAAATCTCAGCATTTTTCTTTATTTTCTTTGATCAGGTGGTTTCTTTGTTCTTTCCAGCCAATCAGAATGTCTTTTTCGGCTGAGAGCATGCTAAGAACCAATCACAAGTAATGTTCTTTCTTTGTTTAGGTTTAAATGTGTTTTTTTTTATTTTTTACTTGTAAAATAATTCGAAAGAGGGCACCATCTTACAGAACTTTTAAAAACCTATTCAATACCTGTCTAACGAATATTTTAGCATAAGAACTGGCAGAGTTAGAGTGACGTCAGATGTCGACGAGGAGCTTCGTAAAAGGCGGGAAAAGGGTTAATACCATTAGATAGTAATACTGTAAGGAGTACAGAATTACATATAAAATTAAAGTTACATTTTTTTAAATTTTTTACTAAAATTGTTTGCAAACTTTAAAAAAATGCATTGTGATATATATTTGTATCAAAAGTTTTGAGTAGATCAAAACTTGGAAAATGGGTGAAAATTGCATTACAATATTTCACCAAGCAGACAGACAAAAAACAGTAAGTTAAATTAAAGCATATAGTAAATAGACTACAATTGTATTTTTCAGTAGTGATAATGAAGTCTAATAATTCTTCTTTTTATCACAATTTTAAAAAAAGTTAAATAATTTAATAGTTAAAAATTGGAAAAATCTTGAATCATATTTATCAGAGATAAGTTTAAAGATAAACAAAACTATTTATTTATAAGAAAATAAATAAGTTAATGTTATTTGAAAAATTAAGATTTTAAGAGAAAACTTTTATATTCTACTACATTGAATATAACAGGGATCTTCACAGAAATAAAGTGATCAGAAATAAAGATTAGTCATCTATAAAATCCACATTTCTTAAATTTGTAATTGGAACCAGTCCAGATTAATATCAAACATAAATAATTAAGAATTAATGTGCAGAAAGAAGCATAGGAAAGCTGGTAGAGCACAGTGAAGTTAAAGCTCAGACTCTACTAATGTTATGGTTTATATAATATACATAGCAGAGATTATTAGAATAAAGAGCCAAAATCTTAGTGTGTAGTTTTCTAAATGATCTGAATATGTAATTAATCAATCTGCTGATGTACTATAATAAATAGAGTTTCTGTTGTCTCATAAATGTATCTGTTGATATAGTGGATTTATACAGAAATAGCTGCCCTTTAAAAATTAAAGACACAATGGTGGAAAGTCATTGTGACTGCTAAAAACTCGGTAAAAGTAAGATTATTTAAAATGGTGAAACATTAAGAGATAAATGTGTAGAATAATATTTACAAAATCGTGAAGAGAAATCATAGTTGCAACTTCTGGAAGTTTAGAGAGATTATTTGAATATTATATATATATATTTAAAAAAGCATGTTTTAAAATATTATTTAGATAAAATATTTTATGATTTTTAAAAAAATATTTTACAAATAATATAGTTACTTATTTTTAGTTGTGATCTGGGAGATTTGAATTCTTTCACTTGTAAGTTTTTTCAACTTGTTAATCCATAATGGTTTTTTTTCAGTTTTATTAATTTGCATAGATTGTTTATTTCATAAATATCAGTAATTTTGCCACTTTAGATTATTTGGTAGTCTTTTGATAGCTAGTCATGGCTGCTTGATGGCATTGTTTATGTGTTAAAACAATAAAATATAACATTATCAGGCCACAATTTTTTAAATACTGCGACTTTTTTGATTCCTTTAATTTTTTTACTCCATCTTTAATATTTCATTTTTAGGGGTTTTTTCTATTCCATCTTTAAAATTTCATTTTTAAAGGTTTTCTTGTCTATATGGCAATTTTTTTTTTTTCGCTTTTTTATTTTTAAAATCAATTGTTATTACCTTTTTAAAAAATAAAAATAAACAAAAATAACTTTCATCTCTATCTTTTGTCTCAGTGAAGAGAAAGCATTTCTCAACCCACTCTCCCCCCCCAAAAAAAAAATTAGAATAAGATAAAAATTTTTGACTTTTTTAACTTTAGTTTTTTTTTTTTGATTTAAAAATATGGTCACTTTTTTTTTTGCCTATAAGGTAATATTTTTTTGGCTTTTTTGTATACCACAGATATACTAAAACTTTTAATTTTTAAAACAAATTATTATGCCCTTTTTTGAAAAGAAAAACAAACCAAAAATAACTTTCATTTCTATCTTTTGTCTCAGTGAAGACAAAGTATCCCCCCCCCCAAAAAAAAAAATTAAAATAAGATCAAACATTTTGACTTTTTCAACTTTCATTTTCTTTTTTGTTTTGGTTTAAAAATATGGCCACTTTTTTGGCCTATGAAGTGACATTTCTTTTGCCTTTATTTGTATACCACTGATATACTAAAACTTTTAATTTTTAAAAGCAATTTTCATGACCTTTTTTTAAAAAATAAAAACAAACCAAAAATAACTTTCATTTCTATCTTTTGTCTCAGTGAAGACAAAGTATTTCTCAACAGACTCCCCACAAAAACATTAAAATAAGATCAAAACTTTTGACTTTTTCAACTTTCCTTGTCTTTTTTTAAAGATGGCAACTATATGGTGATTTATTTTTTTGCCTTTATTTCTATTATGCGATGTCTATTTTGCCATTTTAAAAAAAAATTCCCTCTTAATTCCATTTTTGGATCCTTTCAACAGACCACTACAAAAAATTACAATAACATCAAAACTTTAGACTTTTACACCTTTCATTTTCTTTTTTCAGTTTGAAAACATGGCCACTTCTTTTTTGGCTATACAGTGATTTGTATTACATGATTTCTATTTTGCCCTTACTATTACAGAAATTTTTTTGATTCTTTTATTTTTTCCTACTACCTTTTTAATATTTTATTTTTAACAATTGAATACCTTCAGTTGCAAGAGCCTGACTAACATTGGTAAGTGGCAAATGTTTGCACCATTTTATTTGTCTTGTATAATTTATTGTGAAAATGTGAGTTTTCGCATGAACTTGGTCAAAGTGTGCTGGACCCTACCTTTTCCCAATGTTTTTCAAATTCCAAATTGTAGACAAGAGTGGTGAGGGTGTGACAATTTTTAGTGACTCACACTGTGATTTCAGTAGAAATGAAATTACTCTTCTATGGAGATATCAAAACTTTTGGCCACTTGAAATCCAAACATTGTAACATGATACAATAGCTAATACTCAATTGTGCAAATTTGCATAATCATGAAACATACTAGTGTGCAATGCCATATAGTGGCATAAATGGGTAATACAACTAAAGTGTTGTATTACTCATAATTACGGCCACATAAATGACATTTTAATGATTTTTACACAAATAATGCCATCATGTGGCCATGACTGGCTATCAAAAGATGACCGATTATTTTTTTAATTGCTATCTTAACTGATATTAAAGTGTTAAAACTGCAGCTTAATGATTATTGATTTATTAATTCAAAACAACTCTAATAAAGTCAGTATTTCCCAGGCAGATTGGTGAAATCAAAGGCCTTTCATAAAAAAAGTACAATGTCCAAGACATCAATAGTTTTAGTTTATTGTAATCTGGTTTTTCACAAAATTTTTCAATATTACTTTGAGAAAATTTTTAGAATAAAAGAATATATTTTTTCTATTTTATTAAATACTTCTGATTACTTTTACACAGTAATTGTTTAATAATTATTTAAAACAAAAATAATACATTTATATACTTTGATTTTATTTGTATATGTTTTATTTTTAAAAATAGAAAATAAATTTGACTGTAAGATTAACAAAACGAATTATAATATAAGATGACCATACCTATATGAAACTGATTACATAATGTTATTACCTGACAAAAATTGATACTGTATTATAATTTTTTGAGATGTTTTAAAAATTATGAAACAATATAAAAACAGAATTTGATAGAAATATTAGACATTATCATTTATTCATTCATGTTTTAAAAATAAATTCCAAATAAAAAAGATTTCACTGATTTTCTAAAGATTTTTTGTCATCTTTTTGTTCATATTACAATTATTTTTTTTTTGATATTTGCAAATTCATTTGTAAAATTAGATAAAAAATACAAGTGTAATTTATTGACTTTTTAGTATAAAATCAAAAGTTTATAAAATGAAAGATTGAGCATTGACAAAAACTTCCACCATGGTTAATTATAGAAAATATTAGCATTTTAAAAAGTTAATGTGTTTTGTTTATAACATTGAAGCATGTATAAATTGAAAAATTGTCTTAATATAATAGGCTATTAGGTGAAGACGTATTGCATGGCAATATCATGGATTCATTCAAAAATAATTAAAAAGATTCATTACTAGAGACTAGAACCTGTGCTAATGTTGACTACATTATAATTATGCAAACATAGGCTTTTTTGTACACACATTTTGTTTATTACTTAATGTATTGTTATTTTTATATTAAGATTAAATTAGCTTTTTGCCAAATTAAAAACTTATTAGTTTCTTTATTCATCATATCATTCTATATAGTTAATAAAATAAATAAACAAATGACTTTTTTGCTCAGAAGTTTATAAGAAGTTCAAGTACTGAATGTATTAGAACTGAAATTAATTCATTGTAAATATTTGAATATAATTGATTAGTCCCCTTAATATCAAAAAATGACAATATATTTTTAAAGTTAAAAAGATATCCACCTTCATATATTAGGAGGATTGTCTACAATACTTTTGATAAAAAGGATGGATTTTTAATCCATCAGAAATGTATTTCTAAATACATTAAAACCTGATTGACATATATGTAGCCATTATAAAACCTCTTTAATTTTTTTCCCATGTGTCATAGCATCAGCCAGGAAGTGAACCCACTAACCTAGGACAACTGCTTGTAAAGCAGTTGTCGCTGACCTCTCAACCACCAATGCTTGACTTTAATTTTTAATTTTGCCAGTGATGATTTAAATTTCAATATTATGCAATAAATAATAATTTGCAAGAACTAAATCTTTTCTAAGTAATGTTTTGAGATTAACTCATTGCAACTGTTCAACTATAATCAATTATCTCCCTAGTGTCAGCAAATGACAATACTTTTTTAAAAGTTAAAAAGATACCTTTTTAAGTTCATCCTCCTTCATATATCAGAATTTCCTACAATGATTTTTCTAGAAGGAATACATTTTTAGGATCATCTATTTGCCTTTTATTGTTTTATTCTGGTGCAAATAGTACCCAATATATAAAATTTTTATTGGTACATCCCTCATCTTACTTTGATCACATCACAACTTTCAGTTCATAAAATCAAACCATATATCTCACTATACATATATTTTGGAATTATTTTGTTTTTTAAATGAGTTAAATGTAGACATGGAATAATTTAACTTCCTATATATGTATTTAAGAATGAAGAGAAAATAACAAAGGAAAAAAAATAATGATTTTAAATCTTACCACACACATTCTTATGATTTGAGAAAGAAGAAGCTCTGAGGGAAATACTTGTTATTGTACTGAAATATCAGCTATTTAGCTATTATATTTTTATTTTATAAAGACTCCCAGAAATACTATGAATTCATCATTTATCTGTGAAAATATTAGAATATATATATATGACATATTTAGAACTAACTTCATACATATATAAGAAAGGTTTATCCATGTAAACAGAGATAATCTTTGCCTTTGATGTCACCAGAAAACTTTCAATTACTATTAGTTAACAAACTTCCTAAGGCTAGATAATTTTTCTCCATTATCTATATTAGCTTTATTGTTGAAGTAAAAGGAGGTCCTCATTTACTTTAATCTCAAATGGTTAAAAGGATTTAAACCCATAGAGTTATTTTACGTAGGTTTGAGAATGTGAAATATAAAAACTTTACAAATTATTCTAAGTTTAATTACTTATTATTTTATTAAACCATATTAATTTTTAATATATCATTTTTAAGATGCTATTACTCAAGCAGAGGAGTAAATATGATTAATATTTATAAATATTAATCATACTCTTGATCAGAACAAGATTTAATAAAAATATTAAAACAATGGTCTCTTTTCCAGACCAAGGTAACTCTCTCTGGCTGCATGAAATGTGAAACATCTCATGTGGATATTTATAATGGGTTTAAACCCTAGAGCACCATCTAATGAACTAGTTTAGACCCCAAGAAACCATGTTACCATGCCTCAAGCACTTGACCCATGTCTAGCTTTTAAACATGAGATCTGCATCACAGAATATTTAAATAAAATTGTCTATTTACTCATAATTAAATTGAGAGAGAAATGTAAAATGACACTAATAATTTTCAACACATGTATTATATAATATAACATAAATAATAAGGAATATTCAAAAACATAAAACAAAACATGAACACATATAAATTACTATAATTTATAGCATTTCTATGCTTATTTAAATGTAGTTATTATTAATACTTATGAATATCTAAAGTTCTATTTAAAATAAAATTTAAAAGTTTAATACTGATATTAAGAATTCAAAAGTTCTATTAATGATGTCAATGGATATATTTATTTACACAGACTGCTTTTTATATGGGTGATCACCTGTGTCTTCTGATACAGTTAGATTCATGGTACACATATATTTTAGTACAAGTGAAGCTTCTTCTTTCCTCCACATCCTATAGCATGGTCTATTTCCATTGATTTGGCATGACAGGTTGAAACATTGTCAAAAAGGCAAGTCAGAGTAATATATCACTGTATCTGGCTAATAGCCCACAGGAGTCAAGTGGAGGAAAAATGAATGAACACCTAGATTTTGGATCTAGCCATGCATTTCTCTTTTAATATGACCATAAAAAGATGGTTTCATAGTGCTGAACTTAGCTGCTTGTAGATTTTGTTCAGTATTGCAGGCTGACCTTGGTTAACTCTCTGATCAACTACTGTCTTCTATAAAACTCTCTGATTAATGTTTTTGAACAATTTGAATCATCTGAACCCTCTGAATAATCTGAATAACTGAAGAATCTGAATAATAACAATAGAAGATTTCAGCTTTTTATACACTCTGACTCCACCCCTGCTCAAGTTTTCACCCACACTATCAATTCATTTGATGTTTATTTTTTTAATTAATATATTTTTTATTATTCCCTTATTTTTCCATTTTAATAACATCGAAATTAGTTCTTTATTGTTTATTTAATCAGTCTGGAATCTTAATCTCCAGAATCTGATTAATCTTGTACAAATTGTTTCAATTAATTATAAACATTTAATTAAAATTGCTTTTAATCAAAAGTACTTTTGAGAGTTATATGTTCAAATAAAAATACTTAAAAGAAAAGAAAGATAAGCTATAATTAATAATTTTAACTTACTTCCCAATATTTTAGTTCTTCATTTAGAATTTTCGTCAGTTCTAAAGATGTAGTAATTGTAGGAAATATTTTGGTTTTCTCTAATATTATATAATTTTTATATAGAACTTTTCCGCACAGTAATATTATAGTTCCGTTTTTTATTCTTATTTCATAAATAAGTTTAATACCAATACTAAGATATTATTTTACATTTTTGAGATTTTTATTCTATTCTATAGTATTAATTCACAATTATATTTATTTGTATCGTTATTAATTTTTTTTCATACTATTTTCCAAAAAGCTAGATATTTAATAGTACTTAATAGACCATTTTTTATGGTATCGTATTCCTATTTTTTTATACATTGTCTTGCCTCAGTAGAAAATTTAGTGGTATATTACTTCTTTTTTGTACCAGCTATTTTTGTTATAATTCTTAATAATATGTCAGTTATCTTATTAATTTTATTCAAATCTGAATCATCTTTAAAATCTCATTTTTTAAAAATTATTTTTTAAGTCCTCAATGGAATGTTTCTAAAGGTTAGGACTATTGACTGCTAATCCTTTTTTAAAATAATTTTTGTCCGTAGCTTTGGCAATAACACCAATCGTACATCTCTCTAATCCATTATCACTTTCTGTGTTGAATCTATTAAGAACATAGCAATTTTAAAATTTACATATTTTCAGTCAATAAAAATATAATTCAATTCTGCTTACGATCATTTGGATGCTTCTATTCCCATTTAATATTTTTTTCAAAGAAAGAATTCATAGCATAAAGTTTTTTTTAAAAACTGTACAAGTCTGTGTCCTCTTTCTTTTCTATCATCATAACCAAATTTATCCACAACACTCTTCTCTTTCGGTTATTTACAATTCTAATTGTAAAATCTCTTGTGACAATTTCAAAATGTCATTTGGTCTGATCAAAAGCATTTTGAATAATCATTTAAAATCCTCTACTTCTTAATCACAGAACTTCTTGAGGGCTGAATTATTTGCATTTAGTGTTTTCTGTTAAGTTGAATAATTAATTTTGTCACTCTGTCTGATACATCATCAATCTCCACAATATTGTTTTTCCTTGATTTACTTATAATGAATTCTACTCCATTTGTGCTTCCAATATTTATGCCTTTGTAGTAAAGTGGCTGTCCACTTTTTAAATCAATTGTCTCTTCACTTTTTCTTCTAACTTCAAAATAATCAATAATGTTCCTTTTAGTATTATACAATTCTTCTTCCAATGTATATATTCTTCTTTCCATTAATCTGATTTACTGTTGTCAATAATCTATGTAAAGGACTATCTTCAAATGGCAGCCTGAGTTGACAATCAGGGAATTCTTAGTATTCACTGTCTTTGGCCACTAACTGCTGTCTTGCTGGTAACTTTATACTATTCAGGAAATAATAACCATAGTTTAGTTTTGTCTAATATGCCTAATATTCTGCCTCTAAGAAAAATCAACCGATATTTCAGTGAAGAGCTATCTGGCAACTAATAAGGCAATGGTGTTTCTTGTTCTTAAATTCAGAAGTAAAAAACTATTAAACTCACTATGTTGAGTGGTATATATTGGTGAGTAGTCCATCCATATTCATAGATTATATGAATAAATATATAGTACTAACAGCTACAACAATAAAAACATATGGAATGTCCATTAAGAATTGCTCATTTAAGACTTCAAATAGGAATTAAAAGGTTGAATTTTTTGTAAACAGCAAACTTATTTTTTACATTCAAAGAGTAACAAGTACTTAAAATTTTTAATGATGATCCATGACAAATATATTTTAAAAGCATTTATCTTTATCATATTCCAGAGACATCTACTAGAAGGTTTTATAGTCAAGGATTATTAAATGGTATAGTGCTTAGACCAAACAGTTTCTGGTGCTTGCCTTTATTGGTGAAATCAAAATCCTAGTTCTTTTAAAAAAATTTCAGGTTATTAGCACACATTGTATAAAAGAATAAATGGTGAGTATTACATGCACAAATGCATTAGTTCCAGCTTTGAATCCAGAAGGCAAAAGCCAGAAACAGCTTGAACTGAGGTAGAAATTTTGTAGCAGTATATTCTCTAGTGTCTTATGATTTTCAAGCTTCCAGAATAGATGGATTTAGAGTAGGATAAAGATAATTGCTCATTGAAGTATTAGAGTGAACATATAAGAGAAACAGTAGTAACACATATCCTTTGATAGAAGATCTAGCATCAAAGAATATCGTACAAGATTCTAGCATCTATCTCTGATTATTTTAATGCTATGAAAACTGAAGAATAAATCCATTTTGATAACAATAATACTAAAATATTTATCTGCATACATGCCTGTTATAATGTGTTTTTAATATTTGTTGTAAAGATTTTTTAAATATATTATTTTATATCATTAGGGTATTGAGATTATTTTTGTTTAAGTTTGTTATATGGAAGCTTCTTATTTGATTTTTTTATTGCAACATCCATCTCCTATCTCACAATAGCACAATAATATTCTATTTTTTATATCGTCTTGCAGTTTTTAAAATATGATAATATATCAATTTAATGAAAGTGTTTGTTTTAGGTTGAAACTATTGGTGATGCTTATATTGTAGTATCAGGTCTTCCATTAAGAAATGGCAATAATCATGCTCCAGAAATAGCAAACATGGCACTGGCTTTACTCATGGAAGTAAAACAGTTTGTAATTCCTCATCGTATCTGTGATCAACTTAAAATTCGGGTCGGCCTTCATTCAGGTAAGGTATAGATTAAGCTGACAAAAATAATGAACAATAATTATGAACAAGCAATTGGAAATGCTCTGCGAAGTTTAGTGAAATGGGAGAGTGCCAGTTCTGGTACTGCTAGTGCTTAGACTTAGTATGAATCCAAAAGCAATAAATCAATTCAATTTGCTCTGCATGATTTGAAGCAGTGGTTGAGAGTTTCAACTTTTTATGAATTCCTGAGCAATAAAACCATTCAATTATTCGGTTTTTTAAAGCAATAAAAATGAATTCAAATTCTATATACATGTATAAAGTGTTACAATAATCTACAAATAAAATTCTACTATGGTGCCATCTATAGTACAAAGTTAAAAAAAAACAACATATTTTTATCTGCTGATAAGATTTTAAATAGGCAGTAACTTAGAAAAATGCAAACGATAAAGACATTTATTTGTGATTTGATTTATTTGTGATTTGGATGATTCTAATGTAAGATTATTCATATTTTCAATATTTTATATATAATACTTAGTACTTGGAATCTCTTCTTGGAGCAACCAAATCAAATACACAGTACACTAATAAAGTAAAAACAATTTGTTGTTGTTTTTTGCTAGGAAATAATAAATTTGAATATGGAATTGCTGGAACTGGAATTAAACTGAAAATTTTACTCTTCATAGTCCAACCAGAATCGATCCAAAGATCTTATATCATAGATGCTGACATTCTACCACTATATTAAGCCATGGAAGATCATACAATAAAATATTTTACAAGTAAAATTCCTTTAGAATCATTTTGATAATCATTCTCTTTTTGTATTATAGCTAATTTATCTGATGACTTAGCATTGATATGAAATAAAGGGCATTGTTTATAAGTGTATTAAAAATGATTTTATAGGGGAGTTTAATTTATGAAGAATTGTTATTGTATGTGCATTCAGACTTAATTGCTCCCTGAATAAATTATATATATATATATACTGAAGATGAAAAGATGATGAAATGAATCAGGTGATGGTCAAATGCTAAACTATACAAGTCTCATGTTCAATACTACTAAACTAAATGTAATAGAAAAAAGTAGTGAATGGATTTATTCATGATAAATTATAGGCCTTTTTTTCTGTTCATCTTCTGCAAGCTAACTTTATTATGATGAATTATTTAATGATGATAATGATTAAACATGTAGAGAAAAGAGTAATAAGTCTATTTACTTTATTCTAAATATTCCAAGTAGAGTTATCAATGCCATTGAGATGTGGAAGGAAATTTTATCACCACTCAGCCCCATTCTCTCCCCAAACATTATTATTATAAATGATGTCCGCATTTTAAAGTTAGCTCATAGAGATACGAATAAACTTTTATTTACTATATAAATATTAATTAATAATTTTAAAATAATTGTTTACTTTGGAAAAAATATTTTCAAAAATAGAGTAATATTGCAGTATACGAAAACATATTTACATACACTAATTTCCAGTACATTTATTCTATCTATGTGTGATATGTTACATACTATTCTTGAGAATATCTGAAAGTGATAGATCTAAAGTTAACTACTATATATAATCCAATTTAGAGATATTCGACCATTATCACTGAAGGAAGCAATTGAGACTGTAATTTTGGGCCATAGATCTTAAAATTGATTGAATTGAACAAATACTCAAAAAAAGCAGATAGACATTAAAAAAAGTAAATTATTTATTAACAGAGTATAAAAGAATATGAATTAAAAAAAAATGAAATTAATACAATACAAGCAAGATACATATATTTATACAAAATATTGTGTACTTTATCTTGTAAGCTTACGATTCTTTGGTTCAGAGAATTTAAATTTGGGAAATGAAGGAATAGAATAAATATAAAATATAAGTTGATGTATATATAAAATAAAGATAAATAAACACAGTTTTTAATATCTTACTGCTGATATAGGTTTCTTTTGGAAGTCAATGATAGAAGAACAATGAAGATGTTAAAGGGAGTAATTAAATGATTATTCTTTTATTATATCTGACCTAAGTTTGGCCTTAGTTTGATGATGACTGGTTTAATATTTTGCAGCATGTCTTTTTTTAAATCATGTCATAAATGATGATTTTTGATGATTATTAGTTGCTCTATTTATTATTTATATTTGACCTGATGTTCACTTTTTGCTCTTATTCAGAGAGAAAAAAGTAATAGCGATTCTTTTTCTTTATTTATTATCTATAAATAAGATTAAATTCTATAGCATTATAATATCTTATAAGTGCATATGTTTATATGCATTTATTGACAACAGCCAATAAATTATTGGATTCTAAATTGTTATACTATTTTTAAATTTAGAAATTTAATAAATATAGAATATATTCATGATATTTTTATATTGGTGTTGATAATCATCCATGTTTTATCTGTTTACCTGTATAAGGTGGTATATGTGGAAAAACAAAATAAAAGTTTTATAAAAAAAAAACACTAGAGAAACATGCGGCCAAGAAAAAATATATAGGTAATAGTGGAGGCTACTACAGAAAAAATATATAGGTAATAGTGGAGGCTACTACGGAAGAGATGAATTGGTCTAGCGAAGAAGTGGCATAATGAATAGTTTTATTTCGTAAATTGACACTTGCGAATAATACCACTTATGAAAAATAATTTCATTTGGAAGTTTTAAGAAGAAAAAAAATCTGATTGGTTAATTATAATTTAAAAATTAGTTGCATGTTTTTTTGATGCTTTTAAAATAGTTTGCAGTTATATGTTTGAGAATTAAAAAAAAAGCCACAAACATTGAAAAAGTGTTTTTTTATATCAAGAATTCCAGTTATTTATAGAATTATTTTCATAGGATCGAGTCGTGTATATAGAAAATGTTCTGATTGGATTCAAAATATTATACTGAGGACGGATTATTATTATTATTATTTTTTTTTTACAAAAGGATTTAATTACAGTAATAACATTGTTCCAAGTAGTTTTCATTTATATAAAATAAGCTTCTTCATTCAAAAATCAGAAAATACAGATAGCATTTAATAAAGCGATCAAAATGTAAATAATAGAAAATGATTGGTTTAAATTATCTGTGTATGTTTATTTAAATATCGCATAGTAAATAATGATGTCAAACTAAAGTAATTTGTGTTTGTAAGTAAGCTAAAGCTTACTTTGAATGACGGGTTTATCCTAGTTCCGACCAATTAAAAACAAATAATTTTAATCTCTAATATGTTTTCACTTATTAAATTAATCCTAAATGTCTTTTATGTATAAATGCTTTTAAGTTTTATTGGGATTTAAAAGCTTTACCTGACATTCTAAACTTCCGAATAAAAATAATAAACATTCTAATCTAAAAGTAAAGATCAATATATGTATTGATTTATATAACTTTTCGTGAAAAATATTATCCTGTGTTCTTCGTAAGTTTTTAAGATTTTATATAAATAAAGAATTATAAAAAAATAATAATGCTATTTTAATGTATTCTAATCGTTATTTTTTTTAATAGTCCGAGTTTTCTCTCTCTATATCATCGAGTCGAACCATTTTACAAGGATTATTATTTTTAATTTATTAGCCAAGTCATTCTTATTCTTTAATTAAAGAATGTTATAAATAAATCTAATGATATTATTCAGAAGTCCAAAACGTTTGATCACCAGAAGTGACAAAGCTGCTCCATAATTTATGGACCTTGAAATTAAGACTCAGTCATTTATCAAATCATGTAGTCTGAAAGATTCCTTATGCATTACAAATTTTTGTCAGTTTCTATATTAAAATAAATATCTTTCTAATAGTGTTTCATAATATTACTAAAATAAGATTTAATCCTAAATAGCCATAAAATAGATCAATCTTTAGAATAGAAATTATAAAGCAGCAATACTTAAAAGTCATTATATACATTGGTTATACTTCTATCTATAGTGAGATTATATAAGAGTTAATGGAATAAGAAAAAGAAAATGGAGTGATTAAAAGAGTTAATGGAATAAGAAAAGGAAAATGGAGTGGTTCTTTAGAATACTATTAAAGGAATCAGTAATATGTGATTTTTAAAAGTCAAACTTTCTGTATTCACATATTCACATTTTTGATGCTGACCACTTCAGATAAATACGTTAATGATTACTATTAATCATTTATTAGACTAGAGATTTTATCATTTCTAGATAAGTTATAAATTTTAAGTTATTGTTTATACTACATGTGTCAATTTTTTTGTGTTTTTAACTTTCATACCTTTGATTCAGATAAATGCATTTATAATTATTATTTAGAGATTATCCATTACATTATTCCTATCCCATATATAATTTAAACTATTGTCATAACTACAAATATCAAACTTTCTCCATTCACTAGTTTGACTATCAACAACATTAATAATCATTATTAATCATTTATTTGGGACTATAGAATATATCATTTCTAGCTCAAATATAAATTTTAAACTTCAGCTGAAGATTAATTTACCCATTTGTTAATTGAACATACATACAGATTTACTTTCATCTTCGTTTTAAATATACTTAAATCTTTCATTCTTCCACATATTTTTGAAATGTATGAGTAAAAATATTAAACTATAATTAGTACTAACAAAAAATAAAGATGAGAGAGTGTGACCTGGGCTAATTAATGAGTCTAATTCAGTGTGAAACCCATCTTGGGATCATTGGTCTTTTCCAGATGTTTTCATTTATATATTTCAAAAACATGGCAGGTGGACAAAGTTTTAAATTAAATTTCAGGTATCAAGTTAATGTTTTTATAGGTAAAAGCTTTATAATTTTTTTAAAAATCTAATTATTGAGTGTAACTGGGAACATTAAGAAGTTTAGGTTTTTTTTCATGTTTTTTTTTGAGAATTTATTTGGTCAAATGTGCATTTTATAAAGATGACATAAATAAAAATCTCAAAAACCAGTCATGTCTTTATACCCCATTTTAAAATATATAAGCCATCCTTCTTATTTTCTTAGGCAAGCTAAAATTACAACTTCCTTTGATGAGAGAGAATCAACCAACTTAAACACAAATGTGAGCAATATTAAACTCTTACATTATGGAGCTTTATTCAATCTCTTATTCCATTTATTGGGAATAAACCACAAAGTTTATTGATACACATTTTTTGATAATGTTATTCATCTATGAATGACTAAAATAACAAAAACAATAAGTAGAAAACACATATCATCATAACCACCAACTCCACCTATAGCCATATTAGTTTTAATGATGACAACAGTTACTTCTTATAACCATGAACATCTGTCATAATTACATTAGCTCCCATGATGTGAACAGTTCTCATAAAAACAATACTTCTCATGATCTCAACAATTAATTATTTCACACTACTTAATATAAGACAGTTATTGTATTTAATAAAAGATGGTACTCTGGGAGATTTTCATCCCTCTGAAAATATTTACATATATGCTTATAAATAATAAGATACAATGGTATTTAAATAGTCCATTGCAGAATAAAGACTTCTCCAATAGCAACTCTCATCACAGAGAAACAATGAAGAAAAAGAGATTGTTTATAAAATTCACTTAATACCAAGAGATTTAATGGTTTTATTCTACCTAAATATTCCAATGGCTTTACTGCTCCAGAGTTCATAAAAAGTTTAAGCATTAGAAGTATCATAGCTGGTGTCAATCCTAGGATGCCACATTATAGAGTATGATATTCCACCACATTGCTTAACCACACATGACATCTGCTAATTAACAGAACTAATTACTTATTCTTATATTAAACAAGATTGAATGATGGTTGGGTTGGTCATAAGTTTGCTGTCTGAAGAAAATATTAAGTCTTATTTAGTAATATGAACTTTTTCCAGCTGTTACTAAATCTTGGATTTGAACCAAGTCATGACAATAGCTTATGAATGTCTTATTTAAAACAATACAAATCTGTCTGTTATATATACATTTTTAACAATCAACTCTCTTAATTTATTTATCTGTTGTTATATCTTAGATTTAATTTACTTTTTTTATTTATAATGTAATAAATTATTTAAATTATTATAGGACCAGTTGTAGCAGGAATTGTAGGATTAAAGATGCCCAGATACTGCTTATTTGGAAGGACAGTAAATGTTGCTAATGCATTAGAATCTACTGGAAAAGGTAATAAAAATAAAATATGTCTATAATTAGATAGACAAATATTTAGAAGTACTGTATATATAGATAGATTAATAGACAGACAAAAAATAGTCAGATAGATAGATAGATAGATACTAAAATAGATAAATAGATAGGCAGTCAAGTAAGAATGTAAATGAAAAAGTAGTAAGCAGGCAGACAGGTAAGTTTTCCATCTTTATTTTACCATGTTGATAATAATAATTAGTGCAGTATAGATACATGTACTTGTTTTTCAGTTCAAGATTTATATCTTTTATTATTTAAAAGCAACTTATTTTTTTATGAATTACTATTTATATTATAAAACAATATTATTGTTTATCAATATCTTTTTTTAGCTTTAAGAATTCATGTCAGTTCATCTACTAGAAATCTTCTTGCTGATTTTTCAGAGTTCTTGTTAAAAGAAAGAGGAGTCATTAAATTGCAGGTAAAGACCAATGAGTATTTTTAAAGGCTGAAATAATATATAATTTGTAGCTGTGCATGATTTAATACAATAATAGTTTTAGATTCTAAAGTAGAAAGTCTTTGGAACAGTTTGAGTGCTGGAGTTTCCAGTGCTCAAAGTTTTTATGAACTTCTGATGAATAAAGTTATTTCTAAAGTAAATTTGATTATTTATTAAATTCATCAGTGTTATTAGACTTATTTTGATGTTTGGATGTTTTAAAAAGTATTCTAACATTATAACTGTGGGAAATAAATTATTTTTATTTGATCTATTTAAATGCTTTTATTTAACTTAGATACTATGTTTGGTTGCTTAGAATAAATTTTGTAATCAATTTTTAACTTTTTTTTATCAGATGGATTTCCTTTAAATTTTGTACATATGTTAGAAATTGATGACAATACAATATGATAGTAAAATATGTCAGGGTTGTCCAGTGATTTATATATTGGTGGACTAAATTTCAAACATAATATCAGTTCAATAAGTTTCCAGTGACAGACATAAGAGGGTGGTATATTTTTAAATGCTTTTATTTAAAAAATGATTGCACTAAAAAGTGTTAACTTGTAATCTCTCATCTTTATTGAAAGTCATCGAAGCTGACTTCAAAAAAAGAATGGTTGTCCCATAACTTTAGATATTAGTATTAATATGAATCTAAAAGATTAATGAATCATGCTTTTTTAAAAAGATAGATTTTAATATAATGCTTTTATTGATGTAAAAAAAAAAAACTTTTAAGAGGTCAGCATTTTACATATTGCAGTTAAGCTCAAAAGACTTTTTCTTTGTTCATTTGATAGAAAAAATGGCCCAGAAGTCATTCAATTTAATTTAGTCTTGTTTTCACATGAAGATTTTGAAGTTTAATTTAAAATGATTTTTTGCTTGCTTATAAAGTATTTTGATTATTTTTATATACTAATTAGTTGATTATTATAAAGAAATACATAGGTAAACTTTCAATTTATTCATTTGTTTCATTTTTAGAAACAGAAATTAATAAAGTGGAACATAATATAAAAAAAAAACCCAGGGTTTATTACATCATCATCAGTCAAAATTGACTTGGTATTAAAATCTTTTAAAATATTGTGTTTTGTAAGAAAATATCAGATTATCATAAATTTATCTTCATTCATTAATCTTAAAAAATCCAAAACTTAAAATAAAAGTGAATTTATTCATGTTTAATTTTAGATTTTATATAAATTTTTGTGATGATGTTTATGGTACATAGTTATATTTACAGATTAATTTTTAAATATTTAAAATAGAATATTATTTGCTTATAAAATTAAATTAAAAGAAAATAAAGTCCAATGTATTGAATTTTAGTATAAAATAAAGATTTTATAAAAACAAAAAGATTGAGAAAATTTCTGAAAAATTTCACCAGGTGGACAAATAGAAAGTATCAGAAGGTTAATTTCAATTGGCTTTAAAAATTGCTTTTTAAATGTGGATAAAAATTTTTTTTCTTTTGATGGGAAAAGTTTTTTTTCAAAAACTCCTCTTTCATAAACAATATATTATTGTAATTGATTTTTAATGTTCCATGAATTTCCTTTAAAATATTATACAGCGTATGACATTGTTTTTATTTTTCATTTTAAATAGGAATAATTACAATATTCAAATACTCAAAAATTAAATATATATTAAAGAATTGTAGAATAGATATTTTTTATTTACTATGCATCAAAAAGCCAATAATAATTGTTTTTTCAATGATGTTTGGGTTTATATATTTAATTTAAAATAAAGTTATGGATGTTTAAAAGTTAATTAATAAAGTTAATTAATTTAATCACTTGACACCCCATGCTTTTATTTCAACCAAATATAAAACCTCAATTGTGGTTGAAGTAAGTATTTTTGGTCTTTTAGTGCACCCTAAATAAGTGTTCATTATAAAATATTGTTATGTATATTATTTTATTAACCAAAATAATAACAAAAATATAAATATAATAATATTAATTAAACTTTTTGTTTTTAATTACTTAAAACTGACATGATCATCATCATCACTAATTATTTGCTTAATTCCTCCATTTTATTTTATTTTTCATAAGTAGCTATAAAATTTATTTTTAGTTCATCATTTTTTTTATGGTTCATAGATTCTTTGAATATATCTCTTTGCCTCTAAGTAAATGCAAAATATTTTTTTTATTTTCTTCATTAACTCATTCCAATAAATCAATTTAACACTAATTCTGTTTATAATCTGTCTTACAACTCCCTAGCTCAAAAGCATCCAATCTGTTCTCTTTCTCTTTTTTATATGTTTTTCATGTAAATTTTTACTCTAAGCAACATAAAAAGCAAATCTTAAGAAAAAAGAATCTTAAAATGAAAAATGAATATTAGAAGTACTTAATAATATTTTAATAAAACAAAACAGAATTATTTTCAAATAATTTTTCAAAAATTATTTATTAAAACTTAAGACTAAATGGGTGGGGTGAACTGGAATGGTTATTTTATAAATGGTGGGTAAAACTGTTCACTATTTCTTAAACACCCAAAATGATCAATAAATCAATTATCAAAAGAATAAATCTTAATACTCACTGGAAACTCAAATACAAGACTAAAATGATCATATTTTGGACATATTATGAGAGATGTTATTAAAAACATTGATACTTGATAAAATTGAAAGTAAAAGAAAGTAAATACTTTTATTTATGAAAAGAAAAGTATATTAAAGATGACAAAATTGTGTCTGAAGGGGATAAGCCAATAAAAAAGAATGGAGTACATTGATGCCAAGGTCACCAGATAGCCATGAGGAATCAATAAAATTATCAAGTATATTTTGAGATTTTAATCATGTAGAAGAATATTGAAAAAAAATTGATTTTATGCTATAGAAACAATACAGCTTTATTTTAAATTATTTATGAATTGCATTCGATATTATAACATTAATTTATAGCTCCAAATAGATGCACTTTTTATATGAAAGTACACTCACATAAAATTTTATGTTGTTGTCCTTTTACCTACTATTTTTCTAAAAATTAACATATAAAAATACAAATATTTCTATGTTTTAGTACCTTCATGCTTATCTTCAATGCTCTCCCTGCTATCACAAAAACTTGAAAATTTCTTGAAAATGTTCTTGCAAAGCATAGCTTTATTGCTTTGCACAGAATCATTTCAAATGAATATTTCTGAAGTGTTATTTTTACTACACCATTCTCACATAAGGTAGGGAATGGTTTCTATTTACAATTAAACTGTAGTAATTCTTCATCTTTATATAGTGAATGATGATAAAGATATGTGTCAGAGAATGTGATCTGGACCAACTGATGAGTGCTGGTTCAGCATGAAATGTGCATCATTAAATCATATATCTTTTTCACATGTCTTTGGTCATATGGTTATGATTACATCCCCACACAAGGTGTTTAAAACTGATAGAAACAAGTCCCAACCTTGTATGAGAGTGGTGTAGTGAAAATAATATTACAGAAATATTTATTAAATAGATAATCTCTAGTCTAATGAATAACTAATAAAAATTAATAATCCTTTCACAAATGTTTCAGTAGCAACTGTTATCAATTTAAAGCAAAATTTACTGTTTACACTTTGTTCCATCATGGTTAAAGTATAAAATGCCATGCCATGTAATTCATGATTCAGAAACACTCACATCTTAAAGCTTTTGTGATGTATAGTTAAACTATGTCACAACATATTTAGTATAATGCAGGCTGCTTGGAGAGGGAACCAGTCATCTTTTCACTGAGGCAAATTGTGTATATATGTACTATAAATTAAATTAGATAGATATAGGGATTCTTAATATATATCTTGACTAAATCATATTTTTATTTACAACAAGCCTTTCATAAATTCCCAAATACAAGTGACCATTTTATAATCTTTCCTGCATAGTGGATCTTCTATAAAGAAAGATTGAGTTATAAATGACCATTATATTTATTTATATGCTCTGTGTGATTTGGTGTAATGGTGGATTAGTGAACTCTGGAGGTCTAAGTTTTTGGCAGATGACTCCAACTATCACTTATAGTGCTCAAACATTTTATGAACTCTCAAACAATAAATGATTTGATTATACATTAATTGTAGTGTTTTTAATCTTTAATGACAACAAGAAGTTTGTCTGGAAGACTTTACAGCCTGTCTTCTTGCTTATAAATTGATTCTGTGCAATAAAAATATGTATTAATGATTTGCTACAGACAATTTTTATAACTTCAAAACCTTATGAACTTCTGTAAAATAAAGTTATTTTGGTTTTTTTTTAAAAAAGTTATTTCAATTTGTAACTTTAAAATAATCAAAAGAATCGACAATGTGGTTTTCAAATAATAATAATGAAAAAAAAGTGAAAAAAAAATAAAATAAAATTTTTGAGCAAAAAAAAAAAAAACTCGAAAATTATTAATTATTAAAAGTAAATATGCTGATCTGAAACACTAATATACAATGACATTTGGGATTTGTGAATTTTTTGTACTTAAACTATGAACGTTTTTCTTCTCATTATAAACTCAAACTCTATCGAAGATTTAAATAAACAATAATTTTATTTTATATATATACTGAAATATTTTTTAATGAAATGTTTATAAATTTATTTTATTCACAACAATAGAACAGTTTAAAATGGAAACTATGCTTTCATTCAAATCAGCATAACATATTTATATAGCAATAATTTAAAAGAAAAAATCAGTATTTTAATACCTGTCTAAATAATAAGTGTTTTTAAATTAAAGATAATAAGATTGTCTAATTTATGGACATAAATTATCTTTAATAAATAGATGTCCATTATTTATTCTCTAAAATATTAAACGGGAAATCATTTTTATTGTTGTATAAATCTATTCCTAGATCAAACAAATCCTAATACTTTATTCACAAATACATCCCCCCAAATCATTTAAATGAACCTATAAATAATGTCCTCTTATTGTTTTATTAATGACAATCTATTATGTTGAATGAAAGATGATACTTTTATCTGATAATTTAATTTGACATTGATAAGGTGGACATTATTTACAAGCCTTTTAATGATTCTTTCGGGATTTGACTTGTAAATTATTTTAGTAACATATTTGGAATTGAATGTCATGAATAGGTTTATATTCCTAGCATTATACATTTGAGAGCTGTAAAATTATTAACATGCTCATTAAAATTGTTAATATTATTGTTGTATATACTTGTCTATATGTTACATAATGCTTTAGGAAAAAAAGTTAACGCCATAAAAAATGCTGTAAAAATCTGAGAAAAGCTGTAATAAGCAGATTTTAAAAAGCAATTCTGCAGTGATCACCAAAATACTGACCAACTGTTAAATTGTTATCCATTGCATGCTAATTCATCCATCTCTTTCTCTTTATAAATTTTATTTTTATAATGAAATGAGTAAATAATCAAATGATTTATTTCTCAGGAGTTTATAAGTAGTTTGAATATCGGAGATATCAGAGCTAGACCCCAATTCATGGACTTTGGCCTTCAGAGTTTGCCACTCCACTATTGGATCCAAACACATATGGAATTATTTGGTTAGCAGGGAGTAGTAGTTGTAGGGAAGTTGATTACAATGAAATCAACACAAGACCTACAGATGAGAGTAATTTTTAGATGATATACTAATTATCATATGAAATAATATTGATTTTTTTTAAAAACTATCTACTAAAAATAATTTTTTTTATATTCTTTTCTTACTTGGATTGAGTTTTAATTATGTATTTTTTTAAATCAATTACTCTTTACATATAGAAAGGGATTTCAAGAATTAATCTTAGACGATTAGTTTACAAAATAAAAATCAATAACAAAACTAGAGTTTTAAATAGTAAAAAATCTCTTTACAAAATATGAAAATAAAGACGTATAATAGATTGTTTTTTATCTACTACTTTGATGAATATTATGACTTTTATATTGATTTTCCGTAAATGTTGCTGATATAATGAAATCTAACTTTTAGATATTGAGATTAAAAACCTATTAAAAGTATTTATTTTAAAAGCTAGACTTTATATATATATATACGCGAACAAAATATTAATTCAAAATCCGTGATTTCAGGACTTTTTAGATTTATAATTTTTTCGAATTTTAACACTAAATCCTTCATCCCTCATTAAAGTACTTTTTTTATAACGCAATAAATACTTTGGAATATTGTTTCAATAATAGATGTTTTTGAATTACCAATGTACTGTTAATCTGGCAGTGGCCTATTCTTATTTTTTATTATCATTATTTCTTTAAAATTAAAATATATATTATCTCTGCTGCTCCATAAGCTAGTAACTGGGGCATTTCAGTCATATTTATTTAAAAATTGGATCTTAACAGTAAGTATCTGCCTACTACATAAATTTTCCAGGTTCAAATGGCCTGGTGGCACTTTTATACAGCAGATACAGTAAGACTCCAAAATTCACCCCAACCATTATTATATATATATTATACAACAGTATAATATATATATATATATATTATACAACAGTATCACATTTTGTAAGTGTATAAATAGGTACAGGCATATATACAATAAAACTAATGTTTTTTAAATATGGGTACATGGAATGTGCAAATTTTATTTGATATTAACACTTCAAGACGAAACATAAAATTGCATTTATGTCTGTAGAGTTTTCAAAATTTGAGATCAATGTAGCTGCTCTTAGTGAAATTTATTTTCTAGTGAAATGAAATTTAAAATAACAGATGGATGAATACATGGTCAGTCAGTGAAAGGAAAATGAATGGTATTGGGTTTGTGGTAAAATCTAATTTAGTAACTTCTATTGTTGGAATTCCTCAATATATTAATGAAAAGCAAATGGTGTTAAAACTCTTCTTGTGCAAAGATGCTAATCCTTATTTTCTTGCCATCTATAACACTAATCTTATATTCAGAGAATTTAGAAAATAAAAATCGTTATGCTTTGTTGGATAGCATCATCCTTTTTTCTTCTGGAGGCTTTAATGTATAAATAGTAGTGCTTTGGTCAAACGTTATTGAAAGTAATAGCATTGGGACTGTAAAGTCAAATGATATATTATCATTTAATTCGTGGAAAACACATGGATTAACTATCACAAATACTTTGTTTATGCAGACAAACTGCTGCAAAGGGACAAAGATGCATCCACACTGAAAACAATGGCATTTCATAGGTTACATTATAAGTAGAAATCACATTGCAAGAAAAGATCACATTATGTGAGCATTCACAAGTGCATATTTTTGACACATCATAAATTATTACACTCCAAAAATAAAATTATAGTTGTGTTAAAAAAGAATAGTATTCCGCTCATATGAACAATTAGATTACATAATGATACTAGAAAAGTCAACATTGGGAAGAGTGTAAGACAGGGTGACTCCATATCTTCAAAACTTTTTACAGCAGTACTGCAAGAAGTATTTTGTGGATTGAAATGGGAATTTAAAGGAGTGAAAGTAAATGGAGATTATTTAAGTCATTTAAATTTTGCAGATGGTGTAGTTGTTTTTGCAAATAATGCTTTAGAGCTGCAGGAAATGTAGCAGGGGTTATCAGATGAAAGTAGGAAAGTAGCACTAAAGATAAATATTAAAAAGACTAAAGTAATGTTCAATCGATTTTTTCAAAATATGAAAATAAAGATTGATTTTTAAGTTAGAAGAAGTTAAAAGCTACAAATATCTTTGTCAGATTAATACATATGGAAACATAATGGATGAAATTAATCATAGAAATAAACTTGTTTGGAGTGCTTTTGGTAGAAATAACTTGATACTAAAAGACATTTATAATTGTTAGTAGAGATCTTCTTTCCTACTAACAATTATAAATAAGTGTTTTTTTGTTACATAATATTTGAGAAGTAAAACTATATTTGATACTAAAAGGAAATATGCCTATGTGTTTAAAAAGAAAGGTTTTTAATAAATGTTTTACCAGTTCTTACTCATGGATCTGAGACTTGGACACTTTATAAAATGCAGCATTATTTATTTTAGTATAATGTTTACTTTAGAATTTAATTTACATTTTAACTTTTTATTTTAGAAGTTCACACAGATGAATTAATTAATATTTTATTAGAATGTTGAGTATGGATAGAATATATAGATTGCACTCAAAAAGAAAAATATTCTATATCCCTTATTTAAGCCTAGGCCAAAAGTTCACAGTTAAACTAACACCAATCTATCTGATATATCAATGTATTCAATGCAACATGAATGCAACAGCAAAATACTGTACTGTCAGAAATATACATCTGTACAGCGTGATTATTTAGAAGAAATGTCCCTCGTCCAGTTCAGGAATGCTAGATCTGTCTAGCAAGAAGAACATTACAAAAAACAAAACTCCATAGGAAGGGATTGCAGTCCTTTTTGTGACTTACAATCCCATTCCATAGGCTAAAGGAGTGATCCAAGGAGCAGGGAATACTGTCTGTCTCTGATGGTCAATAAAAATAGGCTTATTTTTCCCAAGTGTGGCATATAATGTGAACCTGCACATAGTGGATCTTCATGCTACATTTACTAATTACACCAATACAGCCAACCCATTAACCCAATTTAACTGTGAAACAAATAACCTAAAATTAACCCTACATTTAATTAAACTAACATAACTTTATGATCTATGTAGCCATCCCTACCCAATTTAAATTTAACATGATTTAAAAGTTTTAGCTTAATAAAAAAAATTATAATAAATGCTCTAATGACAAAAAAAAAATTAAATTAATGGAAATGATTTAAAAATACATATAATAAGAATAATTATTAATAAATGATTTAGTTTGGTCAGATAGGAATTCATATTTATATTTAAATACTGAAAAAGTTTTATAGTTAAAGTTCATTAGTTATAGAGTTCTTACAGTTTAAAAAGAAAAAGTCTTTACTTTCTAGTTGCTTGTAATTTGGCTCCAGTATTGTTACTAATTCCCACAACATCCTGGGAAGACTAGTATGCCATTAGCCATACTGTTGGTATTTATCTGGAGGTCCTTTACTGTAGCTGGTATAGTCCTTTGCAGGATTTTGTTGCAGGACCCTCATGTCCTGGGGGTCCACAATGTAGGAAAACAATATTTCATTTCTTCTTTTGGAAAAACTGAAGGGATTGAAAGTGCATCTTTTCAATCCCACCTCCTTCAACTCTCCCAGATTTAACACATACAGCATACCTCGAACTGAAAACTGATTTTTATTTCAAATATTTTCATTTTTATATCAAATCTCTGGATTAACTGAACATGACATCATGATGATGATTCTTTCACTATGGTCCATTTCCTGAGGGATTTTATAGGTTATTCTATTCTTATTGGTTTTATCATCTATATGACCTTTAATTATAAATTTTGAGATGCCCAAGGTCTAGTTTACTTAGACTAATTAAAAATAATCATTTCAATTTTTAGTCTTTTACACAATAGAATTAAATTTTGTACATTGTTAAAGATATATATTTATCTTTAAATCTTTTAAGTTTTTCTTAAAATTTAGTTTTAAAATACTTTTTTTTCTTTTTTTAATAAAATTTTCTTTTAATATTTTTTCATCTGTGCAATTTTATATATATACGAATTTAGATGACTTTTAATTTTTAATTTTTAAAAACAAGTTTTTATTTGTGAACTTTTTATTTTTAATTTCTAATTTTATTTATTAGAATAATGTAACAGTGTGTGTGCCCATTACAATATATATATATAATGGTTATTAATTTAACTTATATCTCCATATAAAATTTTCATTACTTTTTAAATGTTAATGTTAAGCAAAATCAACAAATCTTTAATAATCATAGGTTCTGTCATAACTGAGAAAACAGTTGTCATGCCATCAAACACAGTAATTCATAACACAGCAACTCAAGCTCTATTTAAAAACCACTTGTAATATTCCATTTGATACATAATAACAGTTTAAATAAAGCTTTCTTTGTATGGAATTCTTTTTACTAATTGATATCAGATGATAAAGTATAGTACCAACATAAAGAATTTAACTGAGGTTCATGCGATAATTTACTCATTTCATATCTTTTTGTTCATGTGTAGTATCTTTTTTAGATATACTTAAAACCTCAGTTAAATCACACATTTTTGAAACATGAATAAAGACAGTTGAAAAAGATAATCTTTACAATACAAAAAACAAATCCAGGTAGTTTAACTTTTAACTAGGGTTAAAGTTTACATATGGTGCAATAAACTCTGGTTCAATAAATGATTAGCAATTCTCATTAATATGTTTATTTGAAGTGGGTGATGTTAAAGATATGAGTGCATAAAGTTCCAGCACTTGCAAATCAAACTGAACATAATATAATATTAACAAATACTGATCAAATATTGAAGATATACATAAGAAATTATGATTTGAGCTAAATGAAGCATGTCTGTTTTACACAAAATGTATCTAAAAAAAGTCTGTTTTTTCAAATGTTTTTATGCATATCATTTAAAAATGTGTAGCTGATTAAAAGTTTTAATATTTATATTTATAAACTGAAATTAATAAAAGCATGAGTAAAAAAAAAAGAGCTTTTTTTGCTAGAAAAAAAAAATTAGAGGTTGGAAGAAGAGATTTTTCTTAGGAATAAATTAAAAGGTAATTTGTAACTTTTTAAGTGTTATTTCATTAAAGATAGATATATGAAGAAGAACAAAAAGATATTAAACATTTTAAACTTTGTTCAATAGTTAATTAGTTGAAGTTTAAAATGAGAAATGTTGCATTGGAAAGATCAAAATGGATAATGTAGACCTGTGAATAAGTTGCCAATTATGATATTAACAATTGATTGATTAACTGATGGTAAAATAACTGATCAAAGCATTAAATGGAAATGACTAAACATTCTTTTAATAAACTCTCAAATATCACATGATCATCATTATTTATGCTTACACAAGCTTTTTTCACAGAGGAAAAACTCTCCCACAGTAGTGTCACTCAGTACGAGTTAGAGTAATCAATGGATGCAGGAAGGTTTGTGCATAAAATCCCTATCTAGTGTCTACTCATCCAATATCCACAGACTAGTTTTTAGCTTGTGATTTTCATCAGTGAAGAGCAAAAAAATCTTTATAGTTAGCAAAAAAAGTAAAAGATGGCTAGTGGAGGGTTGCATTAGATCCTAAGATCTAGGTACATTGCTCACAGATTCAAGGTTTATCACTGATAAAAGTCACAAACTAGAAACTAGTCTGAGAATATTGGATGAATAGGCACTAGATAAGGATTTTTTGCACAAATCTTCCTGCATCTATTGATTACTTTGACTTGCACTGAGTGGCTCTATTGTATGGAGAGTTTTCCCTCTGTGAAAAGCATTCTTTTAATAAGTGGAAAATGTTATTTAAGGCTCATAAAATGAAATTTAAAAACAAAATGTAGTAATAGGCTGATTATATATTTTTGAATATAGTTTAGAAATGTGAATTATAAAATAAAGAAAAATGATAGATTTAAAGAGTAAATTAAAAAGAGTGTTATAAATAGAAAAGATATGATGATCAGAGAGAAGAGAAGAAAGGGATAATGGAAAAAATATTTATTAAAGATATTATGAATCAGGTGAAAAATTAAATTGAAGCTATCCTTATAAGTGGAATAATTATGAGAGTATAAGGAAAGAGATCACAAAGTTATAAAAAAAGAAAAAAAAGAAAATGTAGTTTTTTTAAGTAGCAGTAATGATATTGTAAATTGCTCAAAGTATCACATGATTCCTGAATTTTCTAATGGCAGATTGAGAATTAAGTTTTTCAGTTAAGAATTTATTTTGAAATTTTTAGAGATGTGTCCATTATTCTGTCACTGTTAAACTACAAATGAGTAATTTTTTGATTTAAATTTAGGTATATACAGGTTCATGATTTATATTTTCCTAACTGTCACATATATTATTTTTAACATATAATTATTCAAGAAATCAAACAAAAAACAAGGTTTTTTGAAACTTGTCTTCTTTTGATACTGAGATCATTGGCATATACCTGGATTTGTACAAAAAAAACACAATTAGTTATACATCTTAGTGTTATATTTTATAGAATTAAAATATATGACACTATCAATTTTCAATGCTTTAATTTCATATTATTTTTTAAAATAAACAGATGTCACTCTCAGTAACTTCCAAAATATGTTTTTCTTTTGTAATAACCAAATTAGTTTGAATCAAGCTTATATAGTTTTAATTTTATACTCTTCTTCTATTTAGCATCTCATACTGCTTAGTCTAGATTTAGCTGTAATTTTTTCTCCAAATGATAGCTTTTTTGCTATTTTTTTAAAAGAAATATAAATTTTGTTGGAACTAATGGCAACAATAATAAGTAGAAAATTTATTTTCATTGAAATTACTGATTGTAAGAAAACAACTAATTATAAAAAAGCTGTCATCTGAATTCAGTTCAACAAAAATAATTTTATTTCATTTTTTAGTAGTATTTAAATTTTTTTTAAAACAAATAATTTAGCATTTATTGTAAATAATGATTACAAAAATTAAATTTGAAATGATATATATAAAACAAATACAAAAAAAATTCTTCAACATGTAGAATATTCTTGAAATCATGTGATAGTCATGTTCAGAAATAGTTTATGAATATTTCTAAACATAAATTCTGCATGCTTTTATTTTGATCTTGTATCAAAAATGTTGTAAAAGCTGACAAAAATGATTTACTTTTTATTGCATTATTATATCATTTTAACTTCATGTAGATCCAGAAATTAGGAATAACAAAGTTTAGATACAATTTAATGCCACTAGATGGACAGGATGCAAAAAGTAAACAAAGAATAGCTGATCCAGATATAAATATATATGTGGAGAGAGAATGGGGTTGTAAAAATAATGATAAACAAACTAATTATGAATGTAATAGAAAAGAAAAAGTCAAAAGATTTTATAAAAAAGTAGTAAGAAGTGAAGAACATGTTAAAAATGAATATTTGAATATGCAAGATTGTAGGAGACCCAAAAAATTGTTGGAATTAAACAAAGCAGTTAAAAACAAAGAGATTGAGATATTAACAGAAATGGAAACACATCTAAGAGAAGCAGAAGAACCTACACTGGAAAATTGAGTATGGTGAGATATACATAGAAATGAAAAAAAGGGGATGGTGGTATAGGAGTTTTATCAAAAAAATATTTAAATACTGTAAAGTGTCAAGAATGTTTGTTGTTTGAGATAAGATTAGAAAACAAGAATGGATGGTGGCTATAGTGCAGATTGCCACTGAGATCTAAGGGAATGGAACAGTAGCATATATAAATGCCTAATTAAGGATATATAGAGTTTTTTAAAAAAGGAAAAGAAAATAATGGTTATAGAAGATATGAATGAGCATATTGAAGGAATTGATGTGGATGACAAGAATGGACAGCTTTTGAAATTTTTTGTCAGAGAGTGAATTTGAGCATTGAAAATTTATCAAATATTTATGATAGGAAATTCACATGGTCTAAAAATAATATATTTCACACAATATATGATGTATTAGTAGAGAAAGTAGAATGAATAAAGTATAGAAAATTAAAGTGTTTGATAATGAAGAGAGTGTATGTAATAGTGATCATAATTACTTTATAATAGAAATGGTTAGTAATGAGATGGAAAATAATAAAAGTAGATAGGATAGTGAAAGATTTTGGATGGAAAATGAATGATAAGAATAAGTTAAATGAAGATAAAATAAAATTAGAAGAAATCATGGAAAAGTTTGTTGGGGATGAATATAAGATCTGGTGTGATGAAATAGAAAAAGTGGCAAATAGGATTTTAGGTGAGAATATTCAGAAGAATAAAATAAAAAAGTGAGAATTAGTAAAACTGTAAAAGAAAGAAAAAAAGTGTGCAGAGAATATAAATGTGCTATTAAAAACAAAGAAAGTGGAAAAGATGCCAATAGTGAATGGGAAAACTTTTTAAAAAAAGTTGGCTAAAATAGATAATTATAGAAAGAGAATAAAATTAAATAGTAAATTATTGGAAGATATTATTATAAGTGGAAGAGATGGGATTAAAAAATATGGAAATATATTAAAAGAAGGAATTTAGGAAGACGAAATAGTATTACTAGATGATGAAATAAAAGTGTATAGCTCTAGAGAAGAATTAGAGACAATCTTAAATAAGTGTGTAATGAATATAGAAAAGATGTCGGGTGTGAATGACAGAGTGATAACAAACATAAAAGCAAATAATTATGAAAATATTAGTTTTAAAGAAAATGAATTGAATGAGGCAGGGAAGAAATTGAAAAGTGGAAAGGCAAGAGGTTTAGGTAGATGGGTAACAGGGATGGTAATGAATTTGAGAAATAGGACAAAATTAAATCTATTATCATGAGTTAATAAGATGGCACAGAAGACAGAATTTCCAGTTAGCTGGAATAACACAAGAGTGATGTTATTATTTAAAGAAAACAGTAAGGACTATAGAAAGATAAACAATTATAGAATAGTAGTTGTAACACCAGTGTTATATCAAGTTTTTGAATATAGGGTGACAGGAAAAGTGGCAAAATAGATGGAAGAAAATAATATAGTAGGAAAAATGGAAGAAGGATTTAGAATGGATAGGCATATGGAATGTAGTTTATTTGTAATCACACAACTCATTAATATGAGTAGCAAGGTAGTTATATATGGTTTTTATAGATATAAAGAAGGCATATGATAGAATAAATAGAAATAAATTATGGGTAAGTTTAGTAAATTTGGAAATGAATGGAGTTTTAGTAGACCTTATTAAGAGATTTTATGAAAATAATTATTATAGTATCAATTATAGGAAATGTAAAATCAGAGTTAAAAATGGGGTGAGACTAACAATGCTCTCTGTTACCTACTTTGCTATTGATATATTTGAAAAAATGGTGAGAGCAATAGAAAGACTAGGAAGAGGGGTAGAGATACCATTAATAGATAGTAAGGGAGTGTACACATAAACAGATCTTTTATTTGCAGATGAGATCTTGTGTGCAGAAAGTAGAGAAAATATGGAAGTTATTCTGAAGATATGCACAAGTTGTGGGTAAAGAGATGGGGATTAAATTTAATGAAGAAAAATCAAAAGTAATGATGATAAATGCTGAGGAAAGAGAAGAGAAATTTTTTTAATAGGGGATATAAATTTAAATGTGGTAAATAGATAGAAGTATTTGGGAATCATCTTAAGTAATCAGAGGAGAAAAGGAAGTGACTGATAAAAAATTAACAATGTTTTCATATAATAAATATGATGTAGCAAGAATCATATGGAAGGAAGTGGCAGTAACAGGATCAATTTATGACAATGATGCATTATGTGATAGAAAAGAGGTGTTAAATTATTTATAAGTGATTGTTTATCTTTTCAGCATATATATGCTTGAGTGTATCAGTGTTATTAGATAGAGTGGAGAGTGATGGGTCATCTGAAAGTCTGTGCTCATATACCCTATATTACATATATAGACACAGGTATATAAGCCTGTGTTTCAGTTATTATAAGTATAAAGAGAATTAGGAAGACATGCATTAGATGCTGATGTGTGGACAACAGAGGAGGCAATTCATAGAGAAATGATATGGTCAAGTTTTTATTTAAAAGATACAAAAAGCAAAATGAAAATGTTTGGTTGATTGAAATTTATGTAATTATTTAACATAAATAAATATTTTTCATATAATAGAGATATATATGAGTGATGATGACCTAGACCAACTAATGAGAGCTGGTTCAGCATGAAATGTAACATGGGGTCATTTATCTTTCATTGTATCTTTATTTGTATGAATTTAAAAAAATATGTGGTAGTTTTGGGGTTATTTAATATATTTATAATTTATGGATAATGAAAGAATGGCCAAGATATCTAATTGGGTTATAAGTAAAGGATAGGCAACAAAATGGTTAAGAAATGTAGTATGACATGCAGAAAATTTGGATAAAGACTTAATGTCAGTATACTTGTACAAAAGGTGAGATGATTGTGTTAGGAGGATTGTTGAGTGTTATAGTGACAAAGAATGGGATAAACAAATAGATGCATTAATAAAAATATAGGGAACTGAAGATATGAAAAACTAGTATGGAGAGTAAAAGAGTTTAAATATATATAGAAGTAAACAGAATATTGGGTGAGAGTTAATTTATAATAATAGCAAGAAAAGTAGTTTACTTTTTAAGGTTTGAACAGGATTTTTAGAAACAAGGAGATATACACATAAATGGAGAAATGTGAATGATTTGGTGTGAAAGTTATGTAAGGAAGGTGTGGAAAATATTAGGCATCTGCCAATTGAATGTAAATGCTTACAAGCAGAAAGGGTACAAATAATGAAGTTGTGGAAGAATAAATATAAATAAAGTGATTATACAGAAAGTGAGTTCTTAGTTTTTATACCATGTTTGGAAAAAGATAAGAGGGATCTTGATGTAAGACCATAGAGTAAACAAAGAGGATAGAGAAGAATATGGGAAAAATTGAAAGTGGGGAATGGAAAGAGAATGTAAAGTGGCTAACAGGTTTCTCTGGGTATAGTTGCTGAGAGATTCCTTACTTCACTAAAGGAAAAGCTATGTCACATCACGTCATATTCAATTTTTTCTAAAATTGTTTGCAAATTCTAAAAAAATATATTGTCATCCAGAATATATTTATATGCAAAGTTTCAACTAGATCAAACCTTGGTAATTAGATGAAAATTGATCTATAAGACTTATCACATAAGTGTACAAACAAATAGTAAATTAAAAAAAGCATATAAAATTTGAATATTGTATTTACTTTCTTTCTTAAAATTAGTATTTCTTTTGATTAAGATACTATCATTACTAAAGAGTAAAATAAGAACAAAACAACTTGAACATTGATGGCACACATCAATTAAGAATGTCAAAAGATTTAATTCAAACTAAATCTTCAAAACTTTGGTTAAAAAACTGTATTAAATATTTTTAAATCACTTGTAAAAATGTAGAAAATTTTTCTAATTGTTATTTTGTTTTCAGAATGAAGTTTTTACCACTTACTGGTTGAATTATGAGTAGAGATGGACAGAGAAAGGCCAGCTATTCATGAAATTAAAGAAGAAAGTCACAGTTTTAAAAATAGCATCAACAAATCATCATGTGATTTCTGTCTACACATTACTTTTAAACTCAAATGTATTCTTCCTACTTCAGTTCTGTATAAGGATAGATAAGCAATAGTTTCCAGATTGTATTGGTAATATAACTATTCAGTGCCATCCTATCTTTATCCTGACTAGTTTCCAGATTATGGTTTTTGTTAGTGAGGAATTTTGTATCTGGATCTAGTGTACCCAACAATTTTAGATCTAATCCACTTTTTTCTTCAAAAGACATCATTACTTCTTTTTTACAATTAAGCCTGAAGTTTTAAAAAATCTTATTAACCAAATCAGTAGAAATTGTAACCATTAGATAAGATTCGGCAATATATATATATATATACTGGACTAATGTCAGATCTATATATTTATGCAAGCAAGTTAGCTTGGATTCAAATCATAGGTTGTTTTTGAATATCAGATGATATCATTTTTCCATTTACATTTTATTCAATGCAACATATAGTTTTATATTACTTTTATTTTTTTATTGTAGTTTTGACTGCCAAAGTTTTCATCAGAAGTACTAAAATTTAAAATCATTTAAGAGCTGGAAAAAAAAACTATTAAAAATTAGGTGATAAAAAAATTAAAAAATAAGTTTTAAGTGCATAAATTTATATTGAATTAAAATAAAAATAGCTTTTATTAAATTATTAAATTACAGTAAACAATAATTTTAAAAAATGTCAAATTAAAAAATATAAAATTGGTAATTAAATATAAGCTTATAAATAAAGGAATATAAGGCATAATAATATATTATGGTTATTAGGTAAAACACACACAAAAAAAAAAAACAATGTAAATTTAAGTTTAAATATAATTATAAAGATATATATATATATATAATATTTTGTACAATTTAAATAAGAATTTTGTGTGTTTTTAGATAAAATTGTTGTATACTTCTACGTAATCATGTGTATTTAAATATTTTTGTAGTTCTGATAAAGACTATTGGTAGTTGAAACTGTAGGAAAAATACATCTAAATGTAGAAACAATATATTGCATTAAATAAAGTGTAAATAAAAAAAGTTTTTGATTATATTTATTATAAAGTTAATGCACAGCAGATGTAAAAGAAAGAAAAATATTAATATTACTTTAAATAGACTGATATCTTGATAGTAAAAAAGAATCATATGATAATGATGGCTATTGGAGAAAGATGGATTAAATTTAAAACAATCCAGATGCATTAGATTCACACTCATAGCTCTTTACTAATGAAAGCCATAAACTAAAACTTATTTTAGGAATATAGATAGGATACAATTTTAGGGATTTATTACACATACCATCCGGTATCTCTTGATTACTCAAACTGTTACAAGGTGGCAGAATTGTAGATGGAAAAATATATTTCTATTTTGTAGTCTAAAATATTTACTGAATAGCAATTTTTAAAATTAATTTAGACCTCAATATTTTGTAAATACTTTTTATATTTATTTAATACCGATATTTTTTGTTCATTTTATGTAAAAGCAGTAATTTTATCTATTGGATTAAAAAAATAAAAGATTTAAAATATACTCGATTTCTGTTTTTCAAATGTCAGCTGGTTTAATAAAATGAATATTTATTTTCTATTGACTCAATTTTGTCATTAATAATTAGCAAAACATTTTCAGATAAATTACAATAATAAGTATGACTACTATTTCTATTTTCTAGTTATATGAACATATATATTTTCAGACATAAAAATTAATATGAATATCGTCAGTCATTGCTCTAAAAATGAGTTTTGTGATGAACTATATAAATTAATCTGCATGTCTACATATAAGTGCTGGATCATTTTTCTCTTTATTTGACATTCTGTTATAATTTTTTCAGCATCAACATCATGTTTAATTTAGTTCTCCAATATACTCCATTTTCCACCATATCTCTCGAATAGTAATAATTTACATTAACCTTCTGTAGAATGTTTTTGGGATAATCATTATAATATAGCAGGATTGATTCCTCGCATAAAAATCATGCTCAAATTTATCATAAAGCACTTTTTAGGAAGTCTTACATTGTTCATTTGTTTTATATGTTTAATTCAATGAAGATATGATTTTACAATAATGGACTCTAGCCTCACATCCAGCAAGTCGAAGAGCATATTTATTTGTGCTATGATGTTGCCCATTGCATTTCTAAAATTTTATGGAGCATCATTAAATAAAATATTCAAAAGCCTTTATATGATATAAACTACTAATTGCCAATTTAGGATGCACATATCTCTAAGATATAATTCAAAACATTTAAGAGTACATTTAAAAAAAGGTGCCTCCACCAGTGCATGATTATGTAAAATATCTCTCAGCCCTTTTGTTTTATTATTATATGAACCATGTCTTGTTTTATATCCTTATGTACAATACAATATCGCTTTTCTATGTCTGAACTATCTTTTATTGTCATTTTCAATAATTATTCCATACAATTTTTTAGAAAGAAAAAAAGATAGCAATACTTATTAATAATTATTAATAAAGAATTAATTTGTTTAATTATCAATGAGTTAATGTAATCTTTTTTATCTTTTATCTAAACTATGGTATATCATTTAAGTTTTGAATGTAAATGTATATGTAGTATATATTTTTTCTATATCTCCATTGAATCTAATCTATTACTAGAATATTTATCTATGGATGCAACATATATGTTAAACTAATAGTAATTATAATAAGTATAAATATTTTGCTATGAAGAAGGAAATAATTTAGGTAAATGACCTTCAAAGAGGTCCTTAAGTAAAAAAAAAGTTTAAACACAACTGCCATAAATTCTCTCTTTATCTTATTATAATAATATTATTATATTATTATGAGTGGCATTACTGTATGGAGAGTTTTGCTTCTGTGTATAAGTTGAGAGTATCAAAGTTCTTTAGCCTTTCCTTTATTATCAGATTTTTTATTTTCTGTTATCATATTTAGATATTTCACTCTAAATCTGTGTTGAATGCTGGTCCCCCCCCCCCCAATAACTTCCTTCACTACTCAATATGCAGTATTTTGAATGTTTCATCAAGTATTCAACTATACCATTTTTTTGAACTGTGTTTTTCAGGGTACATCTCTTTGTGCAATCAATTTCAAAGTTACTTCATTTCTCAGCCATTGATAGTATCTTATCACACAACACCAACACCACATTTCAAATGTTTGAATTGGCATTTTTCAGATGTAAAAGTTTCCACATCTTTGACTCATATATGAAATGTATTTAGATGTTAATAGATCCTCATTTTCTATTACAAGTTTTTTTGTATTGTTCAGTTATAATGTTTATCTTTTTTACTTCTTTTAACTGGTGTATACCATGATATGGCTCAGGGTCTTTTCTTTCATTCATATTCTGTCTATTTGAATTTCATCTTTAACATATTTCATTACATTTGATCTTTTTCTTTTAATTTACATATTGCAACTTTTCACCAATCATATCAGGTTCATTTATCTATCAGTCATATTCATTCTCTGCCAATAAGCCATATCATCTGTAAGTTTTATAATAATAAATAGTTTGTCATTTATTTTTAGTCATTCCTTTCATTATTATTAATTTTTTTTTTGGATTGTGCAATATAAATATTGAAAATGAAGATGATAAACTATAACCATGGTTTTCTTTTTTTTCTAATGGTTATTAAGTTCTTATGTAAAATACAGTATTACTTTGAATATAAGCCAGCCCTGAATTTAAGTCACAGTAGCATTTTAAACCCAAAAAATTGGAAAAAAAAATTAATCCCTAAATTTAAACCACATATATGTACTTAAATAAAAAACTAATATAAATACAATAAAATTACCTCATTTATTGTGAATCTTCTTTAGATATACAGTATTTTCACTTTCTATAACTTCATTTTCAGAACTCAAATTCTCATCTTCATTAACTATTTCATCAGGTACATTATCTTCAATTGCAGCCGAACATCATAATTTTTTTGTCAATTTGCTTTCATGTAAAAGTATATTTTCTATTAAACTGTGAATCATTTTTATAAAATAATTTATATTTTTATAAATATTTTTTAAAAAAAAATTAAAAATGTATAAAAAAAGATTCGAAAATATTGGTTTTTACTTTGAAAATCAAAAGGAAGCTATCAAAACTGCCAAAGTTTTGACAGGTGCTCTTGTGCAGAGAACAACAATTAAACAATCAGCACCTTTTATCTCATTATTATATTGATTTGTAGCAAAACTATTTTAAAAGTTATTTGGTAAACTTTTTTCTATAAAATATCAGTAAAATCAGCAAAATAACATTAAAAGTAATAGTTTTTTTATATGTCATAGCATCGGCCGGGAGGTGAACCCACAACCGTCTGCAATTAACTACTTGCTTGCAAGGTGGCTGTGCTGACCCCATGGCTAACAATGCCTGAGTAATAGTTTGAGAAAGAGTTTAAGCTGATTACAAAATTAATCCAAAAATGATACTTATGTACTATTCCTGCAACAAAGAGAAGATAGGTATTTTTACATTCATATCAATACACTAACTTTTTAATGTTGTTATTTTGGCAACCATTTACAAAGTTATCAAACATTACAACATTACCAATGCATTTATACAAATATGAAAAGCTAGCCTATCTTTTTTTCATTGCAGAAATAGTACACAATATTTTTAAAAAAGGACCAAAAAATAAATATTATATGAGATATACATATACTTCTATGAAATCTACACAGACGAAGCTTTGCCACTTAATTCAATCAATTTCAAAAAATGTGTAGAAATAGTTTTTAAAAACACATACCAAAAATGGGTACACTTTTCACAAGATTTACAAAGTTACCAGCAGGTTGTCATGAATATGCAAAATTTTTTTTATCTAAAAAACTACATGTTTTCAGACCCTGAAAATAGATTGAATCAAAAGTACCAAATAAACTCCCAAATGTTACTTTGTAGATGTTTAAAAAAATCACTAAATTATAATTTTATTAAATAATATTTACAAAAACATATAAAATATACATATATGCTACTTACACTGTCATAAATAACACTAATTAATCATGTTCAAACAAACAAATTGAACTATTATTTGACCACAGGAATTTGACACATGTTCCCTCCAAAATGAACACATGATTGCAAAGTGTATTGAGATTTTACAGAAAAATACTACAAAATATATTTTTGATTTAAAAAAAAACAAACAAAACACAAAATTCAGACCAATAAATAAAATAAATTATAAAACTTTTATTACCACTTTTCATGCAGGTGGAGAAAAATGAATAACCAAAATTTTAAGAAACATCCTTTTTTGTAAATACACAAAACAAATAATTCACAACAACAAATATATATCAATTGTAAGCGTTTTCTTCATGCAGGCAGAAAAAATTGTTTTATATGTCATTGAGTCTAAAGAAAAATGTGTGGTCATTTTTGTGCAAATGATGTCACACAAATTTTGCAAGTGTTGGGTTGATTTAACTCATGCACAGCTGTTTCTTTTATTAAACCCCATAGTTTTTGGACTGTGAAGCACAGTTTCTGGATCCACCAAATTTTAAGTATTACCGCCACTGTCCGATCTTTAACTGCCATGATCTCTCTGCATATGCCACCAAACATTCACTGTTGAGGAAGAATTCAGCCTTGTTGATTTTTCCTTGGTGAAAAAAGGCTTTCATCAATTATCAAATCTAAAAAATGAAAAATAAAAGCAATCAAAGCATCATGTTTTTACACATTTTTCAATATACATCATAGGATGTATTTTCTTTCAATCACAAGATTACACATGTGAAAAGGCCTACTATCTTCTCTGTTGCAGGTATATTACACAAGTACACAAAAATATTGATTAAAAATAATACTATTCTATAAGGAAACAATCATAATATTACATGCATGTATAGCATAAAGCAACTATCCATAGAAATAAGATATTAAAAATTTTTGCCTCAAATTTAAGCTGCATCTTCATTTAAAATTTCTAAAATTTGTAAAAAGTGTGATTTATATTCGAAATAGTACAATATTTTTATTTTATCTCTGAAATCTTCACATTTCCTAATGCTTTAAACATTATTTTCCAGTATATATTATCAAATGCTTTTTATATCAATAAAAATGTTACTATTTTTTTTTTTTATTCTTATGAATTTTAATTAATATATGATGATTCAAAATTACTTCCAGGACACCTTTATTTTTTTTAAATATAATCTGATAATTTTAATACATTTTCTTCAATACTGTTTTTAATTTATCATGAAATAATCATTTTATTTGAAGTATGTGCCAGCAAGATTTGGCCCTATCTTTATACTGTTTGACTTTATTGGGGGGTAGGTTTTGTTATATTTTTCAAAATGTAAGGACATTCTTATGTGAAATCATTTAGAAATTTATAAATATATATATATATATTAATTAAGGATTTCAATATCTCAGAATTGTACCTATTCCTTAACATAACTTCAATTTTTTTAGTGTTATCTCAAATTCAAACATGAATGTTGGTGTTTCTATCATTATGATTCAGCTTTTTTAATCACAGAGTTTTCATTCCGTTTCCACATAATTTTTTTTATATATTAATGTCATCATTTCACAATTTCATCCTTATAGTCCAATTATTTCATCTTTTATACTCAAAGAGTTATTTTCATGTTTTAAATTGCCACACACACACATATATATATATATATTTCTCTTTTTTCTTGACATATTTTCAATTATTTTTCAATAAGAATACAATATCCAATTATTTTTAATAATTCTAGTTTCTCTATTAATGCAGTTCTTAAGTCTTATATAGTCTTCTTTCTTTGTTTTTATTTTACACAATCTATCTTTTTCATCATATCTAAAATATTTTGTATTCCAGTGCTTATATGCTCTTATCAATCTTTTTAAAAGATATTTCAACACTACTTACATAATTTGTTCTTTATTATTTTTTACCTTTTATTTAAACTACCACTGTACAACTTATCCATCATGTCCATGATATTCAGTAATGATTTTCTGTTGAATATTTTTTGTTCAGGTTTCATTTTTTCTTTGGATTTGATATACACATACATTTTTAAAGGTATACATGGTAATTGGTCATTGCAATCAGGGTATGAGTAGAATATATATTTACCCCTGAATAACATTTTCAAAAATTAACTTGACCAAGAAAATTTGAATTAAAATATATTCCAATTGATAATATCCATTAACAGATCACCACAAAACTTAATGAATCTCTTTCATTTCTTATGCCAGCTCTAAAATTTCATATTTTTTCTTCTTCAACTTTACCAGTCCAATCTTTCCCCCCCAAAAATTTGGGGGCTATTTACTTGTACCAATATGTTCTCAATCTTATAATTGTATACCAAACTACTTTGTTATAAAATTACAAGTGAATTACTATTATCACAAATAGTCAAACACTTTCTCAATCTGTTCATATTCTTCCTTAAGCATTTTATCAGTTTAGTTCAACTCTCTTGTATTTAAATATTTTCCCACCATTCCCTAATGGCAATTCATGTTTATAGTTCAACATTTTAATATTAGTATTTAAATCTCTATTCAGTATTAATAATCAATAAAATAAACTTGATTGGTTAAAAATATAGGTTTATAAATGAAAAACATCATAGAAAACATAACTGAACTTTCCAAATATAATGAAAAAAAAGTGAAACAAGTAATGAAAACATTTTTTCATGTTGGCTAATTGTTGTAATGCTATTCAAATAACTAAACTAATAAAATCACTGTTGTATGGACTCCATTTTTTGAACAAGAATGAATAATTATAAATTCATCATAAAGCTGTAAAATTATTTTCTCAAATTTATAATTGCATTTATATTTAATAAATTATCCCCAAATTTTAATATTTCAGTGTTTGAGAGAAAACATATTGATCACAATTATAGTTTATCTTTAATATTACTTCAATAAAATATAAATGTATAAATTTTTTCCTGATAATTATTATGAATATATTTTGCAAAAATAATCATAAATATTTAAATAAACTACAGAAAAATACATCTTTTGCTCATTATTAACAGCATTTGAAGATGAGATTACAAGTTTGATTATACAGCCAAGATCAAAGGCTCTACCAATCAGTGACATTTTAAACTTTTGTTGGATTCTTTGCAGTTTTCCTCTATGGACTCTTGACATCTTCATATTTTTTAAAACTAATAAATCAATATTTTCAATCCATATTTTTACCATCAATTGAATGCTAAACTGGCAAAATAATGACAAAAATAGCCACAAAAGAATGATTTAAAGCATAACAGCAGTATCACAGGACTCCATAAAGCACTGATTATCATTATTATAGAATTAGCTTAATAGCAACATCAATATTTAAATCAATTCTACATTTCCTAGTTTATATTTTCATTATAATTATTCTATCACCATGTTCTCAAACATTTGAAATACTCTGTATCATATTTTTACTATTGTTGCTACTTGGTAACCTGAGTAAAATTATTCTATAATTCTATACTCCAAAGCCTTCATTATGTGGCCATTTAGTTTTAAATATGATAACTACATTCATTCCTAATGTTCTCATATTATATACTTCTTTAAATTTCCATTCCAAATCATGCATTACAAATTTCAATCATATTGGTATTTTGAGAAACCTTGTGATAGTTTATTATTTTGCCAGGAAGAACCACATAAATCTCACATAAATTTTTGTTCCTAGTATTAATTTTTTTGTTTCGTCTACATGCTCACTCCTGCAACATAGTATCCTTAATATTTTTCTATCCATATCAAACTTCTTATTATGGTGATGCAACAAGTCATTGATTTTTTGAGATTCTTTTTTTTCCACTGTTATTGATTTATGTTCATCATACATATGGAAAGAAAATTGATGTTTATTCTTTATTTAGTGTTTAATTTCATCCTTTAGGTGTAGAATCTGAAACTGTTGATCATCTATCTAACTTTTCTATGAGAAGTGAAGATCCTAGTACCATTTTTTTAAAAATGGAAGTACACAAGCTCTTCACCATTATCAATTTTAAAACACTTGAATTTTTATAGAGCCACCATTACCACAAGCTAATCCACAATGTTCTGGTGCCTATTCATCAATTTTTTTGATTTTTTTTACAGTAAATCATATTGCATTCATTACATGCATTTTATTCTTGTTTTTATCTTGTCAATTTTTCGTTTGTTTATCTTTGGACAATCTATATTTTTATAGGTCTTTAATTTATATTTAATGTAAATGATTTCAAATTCTTATTGTTTTTTTCATTAAAAATGTAATATGATTTTCAATGTTTTTTTAAAACTGACATTTAAGTAAAATGAGAAAAAATAATGGAAAATTTTTAAAGAAAATTTAAATGGTTTTCTGGGCCGAGCACTCATCTGTCATATCTACAATTAATTTTAAAATCAATAATATTAATTAGTCTAAAATTGAAATAGATTACATCCTACTTAAGCTATACAAGATCGATATCTTCTTTTTCTATGCAAGATCGATATCTTTAATTGTAAATGTTAAAACCTAAATTAGAAGAATTATTGAAATAATTAAAACAATAACCAAATGTCATAAAGCAGACGGAAATTAATGAAGCTGAAAAGAATATTTGTTACTACAAATTAATAGAAAAAAAGTTACAAATTTAAAATAGTACTAAAATACCATTACTTATTCATTCATATATATCAGACAATAACATATAATAAAGAAAAACACTAGGATTAACCTTTACAATTTTTAACATATCAATAAACTATAGAAAGTAATTATGCTTTCCTCACAAGCACCGTTAAAACAGAGATATTCAATCTGAAAGGATACTCTCTCCTCAGCCACAAGATAGACACTTTAAAGAGATAATAGTCTTTTTTTCCTGAACTCAAATGGAATTATATAAGCCAATCTTAAGTCTCTAGAAGTGAGAGCATGAATTTCTAAATCATATACTTTCAATCCATTTTTTATTTTTAATATTCTCATTAGCATAAATTTACTTTGTGTCAATATTAAACAATGTTAAATTATGTAATAATGGATAAATTTTACAAGCACCATGTTTTAGAATGTAATAAACTACAGAAAGTAATGTCTTCACAAGTCCTGTTAAACAGAGATGTTCAATCTGCAAGGATACTTTCACCCCAGACACAAGATAGAATCATAAGGAAATAAGAGGTTGATTATTTTCTATACTTTATTACAATCTAAAACAGAGCACATATAAAATTTATCAAATATTGCATAATTTAACATCATTTAATATTGGCACAAAGTAAATTTCAAAAGTGCTAATTAGAATATTAAAAAGTAACAAATGGTTTAAAGTGAATAATTTATAAATTCACACTCTCACTTCTACACACTTAAGATTGGCTCATATGTTTACATTCAGCTTTGTGTAATAAGATAGATGTTCTTATTCCTTGAAGTTTCTAGCTTGTGTCTGGGGCCAAGAGTATTCTTACAGATTGAACATCTGTGTTTAACAGAGCTTGCAAGTAAAAAATGATTACTTTCTATAGTTTATTACAATTTAAAATACAGTGCTTGTAAAATTGATCAAATATAACAATAAATAATAGCTCTAAATAGCATATACTATGGCTATCATTTTGTGTTGTATTTATAGATAGAATTAAAAAAAAAATCAAAATGTTATTTATATTACACAACAATGTTCAATCTTTCATAGTTTTCTATATTTATGCAGTTTTATTATTTATTCACAAATTACCTTTATATTTATAATATATTTCTCATATATTTTTTCTATAAACCATTTTTCGCAAGCAAATTGAAAACATTATCAGAACAAAAATTTGTATTGCAAATAACTGAACATTCTGCAAACACAAACTTAAATCTATAGTAGTTTATGTGTATGACTTTTTTATTGTTCATTTTAAATCATCAATATAATTTGCCCAAAATTACAACGTATTTTATTTATAACAATAAATTTAATTTAATTATCAGTATCCTTTCTAGTATTAATTAACCAAATAATATTTGGCACTACATTAAATGAAATATTAAAGTGTGAAAAAATGTCTGATGAAATCACATGACAAACTTTCCTGTTTATGCATGTAGTATTTAGTAAATGGGAACTCCATTATATAAATGAAGTTAAATCCACAACCAAAGTGTATTGAAGTGCTGCAACTAATCAGATCAGCTCTTCTGGTTAAATGAAAACAATAGCCAACTGATATGAATCACTTTTTCCAAAATAAACTGAAAATAGTTCTACTCTTTTGTAATATCAATGCTAATCTATTTTGTCAGACTAAAGAATCTTAATTTAATGTTAATTTTCAGTTTATAAAATAATACTATAAAAATAACATTTTAATTATAGAGTTCATTCTCTGTTATTTTTAATATATTTTATTATTTGAATACTTGTTTACAATTCATTCTATGACTGATTTCTGAAAAATGAATATATCACTTTGATTTTATACTACTTATAATTGACCTATCATATTCTTTATCTCTTTGAGTGATAGTACTTACTACCTGATCTATATATTTCATATTGCAATAGTCACAATTAATTTTGTAATCTGCCCTTATCTTATTTCTAATATCAATACTTTTATTATTATACATTCATTTCCCTAAAGGTTTATAATTTTTTTTATTTGATTTTAATATTATTAAATAACTTTTATTTAATCACTGTTTCATATGCATCCACTAAATGTGGTATTGAAAACTACTCTTTATCTTTATACACCCACTTTATATTATTTCCCATAAGTATTTGTATCCTTGTTATTTAAAGTCTTTCCAATATCCTTTTATAATCTATTTCTATACAATTATTTTCAACTCTCAATTATTGACTAAATGTTAGTCTATCATTTTATGAATGTAAAATACTTCAAAGCTGAATTCCTGAGACAATGGATGGTATAAATTTTAGATCAATTAATTTTCCGTAATGTAATGCTTTATAAGTATTTCTCAGTTAATCTTTTGATTTAAAAAAAATATTTAAATATTTTAATCTCTTCTTCCTTTTCCATTGTAAACCTAATATTGTATTTATTATCATTCAATTCCTTAAATGCTTTAAACATTATTTTTGCTATTTTCCATTCCAATTATATCAATAACATATCTACAATATTCTATAATTTATTTTTTATGTATTTATCAGTTACATTTTCCTCTATATAATCAATCATAATTAATGACCTAACATTGCTAATAGAACAATCGATTTTTTCATAATGTTTCAAAATTCTTTCTTATATTTAAAATATAAAATTTCAGTTATCAGTAATAATACTTTTTCAATAATACATAACAATTTATATGAAATTATATGATTCATTTTAATTTTATCTATAACAATTTGATGCTATCTACCCTAGATATACTATGATATATTTTTAAATATTAAATGAAGCAATTATTCCAGTTTTTAATTAAAATTACAGTACTTAATTTATCTTGAATCTTTTCTAAATTCTTAATACAATATATACCAAAGCCTATCACAGTGATAATTTTTATATTTATTATATTGCACTTTTTTTTAAGAATATAATTAATAAAGTCTAAGATTAGCCTTAATGGCATATTATTCTTATGTATGAGGTTCAAATGCTACAGGATACAAAAATTGCATTGTTTTTCATTAATTGTTCCATTTTAATATAATTTAATGCAACTTTATACTTTGTTTTATTCTATTTTCTGGATCTTTATTCATCTTTTAATATATTTGCTTTTTATATATTCATTTTCCTTTCATATTCCATTTCACTGAATACAACAAACCTAGAACTTTTATCTTCATTTATTAAAAACTCTTTATTTTTTTCCATGATTTGTTTTATAATAGACTTTTGTTTTCATCATCTTTTATTATATTTATGCTTTTTAGTAATAACATTATTATTTTTGATAGTAAATCTGCTTTCAAATTATTTGTAATATTTCACACTAACAATTGTTTCTTTTTTTACAGTTACGGCTTTTTTTTTTTTTTTTTTACAGAATCTGTTCATTTATAAAATTAGCATAAGATATATTTACAAACTTGTTTCTTTCTTCTTGGGAAATAATTAATCCTGTTTTGTTTCAATTTTGTTTCACTATAATTCAATCATTTTCACTTACTGTCATGCTATTTTTAAAGTTTCTTCTGCAATATACTATTAAAAACCAAGAGGAAATAATAACCAATGTGGTCTAATAATTCCTTATATTTATATGCTTTTAAAATATTTATCTGTCTATTGTATTTCTTAATATGGCTACTTACTTTTACATACTTTTCTTTTAAAAACCATTCTTTTATCATTCTTTGAATCTTATTGCACAAATTTTTATTCCTATTTTCCAAATATTAATTTTAATGCTGCATGATGTAATAATTTCATTATTTTTACATTTGTTTAATAATCTCAATTAATGTTTAAGTTATCATTTTTTTGATTAATCCATAATTTTTTAAACATAGTAAACAAAAATTGAAAGTTGAGACTGATTATGTAGAGATAGGTTATAAAAAGGATATTGTAAAAATTTTAAGTATTGACACAAACAATACAAGAAACAATAAAAAGCATAAGTATAAAGATAAAAAATGGTGTGACACCATATTTAATATGTATATATAATTTGCTTATACTGAAAGTTATTATATATAAGTAGAGAGATTTGAACTTAGCATTTTTTAGTCTATATTGGTCCTCTACTCCATCTCAAGAAACTGATATACATGACCACGATAATAATCTTCCATATATATATATATGCAATCAGTGCTTGGATTATATTAAGATAGCAATTTCTTAAACTTCAATGGACAGGCTTCAATATTTTTATTCTTCCAACTATTCAGCCATCCATTTCACTGAAAAATTGATGATAGAATGCCCAAAGCCCTCATTGAATTTGGTATTATAGTCATATCCATGTAAACATTACATTAAGCAAATGACACACATATTAATAAAATACAGCAAGAATTAGAACAAGCATCAATATTTTCATGGAACATGGAGACAGAAGACAGTAGCAGAGGAATTAAATTTCTGGATTTATGTATCAAAAGACAAGGTAACATGCCAGACTACAGAATGAGCTTAAACTATAAACATAAAAGGAGAGATCCATTCCAGACCAATAATCCCCTCCATTTTACATAAATATACAGGACTCAAAGATTTTCTAAACAGAAATCAAAATTTGTGCAAATTTGAATATGATAAAAAAAACAATATTGAGAAGCATATAAAAAAATCTTCAAAATATAGGATGTAATTATAAGAAAATCATTAATACTATAAAAAGTTTTTCCAACAAAAGAACAAACCCCCATCCCACTCTACAAGAGGATCCTAAAAAGGAATTAGTCTTCCTTACATCCCAAAAGTTACACATAAATTTAAAAAGATTTGCAAAGATAATTTCAGTGCAAGCTTTTAAACTCCTCCATCACTGAACTAATTAATTAACAATTCGAAAGACAAAACTATCAAACAAATCTGCATATCAGCTAGCCCAAAAAGCATAAAAACTTAGCATACTATGGAAAGTTGTGGGCCAACCTTTCAGCTAGATTGCTCAACATAGAGCTAGATTGCTCAACATAGATATTTATACAACAGAGCCCTAAAAAATAAAGAACATTTATCAATATTCACTGACTGACAATAAAAAACTGGCTATAGATTTGACTTATCAAAGGACAAATATTATATTTCTGAAAAGAGGACAGAAAGTGGAAAATCAAAGACATCTTGGCAATAGCAAACCATCATTTTTTATCAATTGAAAAGATACAAGCATCTTTTTGTCAAAAAAGTGGGCCATTTAAATAAATTTTAATATTTTTGAATAGCTATGTAATCATGGTATATAACTAATACCAAACTGTATAATCATATTACTATAAGCTATGTATATGATATACATGATATATCGCAAGCATGCTAGGCATTAATAAAGCTGAATATTTAAAATATATACCTTTTTTATAAATGTGTTCATTAACAATCATTTATTATCTTAGTTCAGAAAGAAGGAAATAATTTATAGTTGCATTTAGTGCAATATAAAATATTAACGAGAATAGTCTCTAATACTGATGCTGCTTATTATCTATCCTACCTTTCATTTGTCCTTGTAGAAATGCCTATAGCTTACTAAGAAGGGGGATTATGATTATAACTTACAAAAAATTATATTTGTATAAAAATGTAGAAAAACTACCCATAGATTTTAAAAATGAAAATAGAAACAATATCCATAGATTTCAAGAAATGAAATATGATTGCTTATGTACATGGTAAACATATAATACAGATAAAACAGACACATGAAATACTGCTTGCATCAACAGATATGACAATGAAATAAATTTGATTTTTTATTATAATCATTGTTTAAAAAATATTTATATTTACAGTTCATAGAAAATATTACCTTTGAAGTTTCATATAGATTCTAAGTATTTGAAGTTATATATGTGAACGAACCCGAGCAGACATTCTACAACATAGCATTATAAATTATTTATATAAAAAAGTATGAAAAATACTATATACTTATAGCTGATAGGAAATATTATTTCTTGTATTTCATATTTACAGTTGGTTAGAAACTAAACCCAAAGAATTATATATATATATATGTGTGTGTGTGTGTGAATTCTAATATTTTTACGGATAAAAGTTGTCATATTATTATTATTTGCAGGATTATCTGTGTAGTAAAAAAGCTAAATGCTGACATTTCAGTACAATATTAAGTACCTTCCTCAGAGCATCCTCTTTTTCAAATCATAAGAATGCGTGTGAGATTTAAAATCATTTTCTTTCTCCTCATATTTAAATTCTATTGGTTGAGAAGTTTTAAAATTTATTTTCTCTTCCAATAGCTTCTTCCAAATGTTGTTAATCTTCTTTAATTCACACCTTTCATTTATGTTCTTGGGCCTTTTAAAAATCTCTATAGCTTCTCTTAGCACTCTCTGATCATATTGTTCAATTGAACAAAATTTTAAAACTTCTCAACCAATAGAATTCAAATATGAGGAGAAAGAAAATGATTTTAAATTTCACATGCATTCTTATGATTTGAGAAAGAGGACACTCTGAGGAAGTTACATGATATTGTATTGAAACATCAGCATTTAGCTTTTTCACTACATAGAATATCCCACAAATAATAATAGTTATATGATACACACCCACACGCACACACACACACATATATATATTGAAACGATAACTTTCCAAGCCCCTATCGTTTCACCATCAAACCTAATGACACTCTCATCTGTGCTAAGTTCGAACCTATTTAAATGTTAATAAATTTAAAATTAGTTCATGTCTGTCTAAACAGCATTATATATTTACGTGCGAACCAACGCTATAATTAGATAGGATTAGTAAAATTATAGCGTACTAAAGTTATTTAATATTTCTAAAAATGGTTATTATATTATTTAAGTTAAGAGTAAATTATTAATTTTGTTGTTTAATATTGTAATTTCATATGTGGATATATAATCTGTGCTATATAGAAGGACATGATTTAAAATATGTAAAAACCATTATCTAAAAATAATATTGAATATGTTTAAAAATTGTTAAAAGATTTCTTGTTTTAAATATATTTCAGGGAAAAGTTTCTCGAAAATATATTTAAAAGCTATATCAAAATATATTTGTAAATTATTTTTAATAAATATGTTAAAAATGTTTTCGTTTTAAAAAAATGTTAAAAGGTTGTTTTTAAATAGAAAGAGTTTCTATTATATGTAAGATTAAAAATTTCTATTATATGTAAGATTAAAAATAAAAGCTGGTCAAGTAATTAAAAGATTTTTGGTTGTAAACAAGTGTCATTAACAACCACACCTGGAATTCATAAAAAGTAAAACTAGTTCAAAATTTACTAATTAAAATCTCCTTAGATAAGATTTAAGTTATTTTAAAATCTAAATTGGACAATTGTTTGCAATGAAAAATCTTAATTATAATAATAGCTTATGGAATGTTTCTAACATAAGTTATCTAAGATCTGGATTATAAATTGAAAAATATTTAATTAAATTCCTGAGTTTAGTGAGTCTTGAGGCGGGAGATTCCGATAAGGAAAACAGATAAATACTCTGTATTTTTAACGAGAGAGCCATATTGTTAGAGAGAGAGAGCCATATTGTTAGAGAAAGGAGAGCCATATTGTTAGAGATAGACAGCCATATTGTTAGTGAGAATTGCAGCCAGTCTTCACAATTGTTAAAGTTTAACATGTCCGGCTAAAAGCGGGCATCTTGTTGCTGTTACTCCGCGGGAGAACGGGGTTTCTCTCGTCAAAATGCCTAAACCACCATCATGCCGATGGAAGAGATGAGCCTAACATAATGGGAAAGATGATGCGGCCCAGTCAAACTAAACCAAACCAACAGCCAAGAACTTGCAGATAAATCATACTGGTACCATTTTATTTTTCAAACCGCAGAGCTCTGTGTAATTCTGTGTAATTCTTTATGTAAATATATCTATATAAGTTAGCTAACTTTCTTTTTAAAATAATTATAAAACTAATATGTACCCAAAACTTAAATCCATTTAATTAATATTTTAAATATGTCACTTGCTATCAAAATTTAATGTGTTAAAGTTTAAATAATCTGAGTAATTTATATTTTCCTTTCATTTAAAGTACTTTATAAGGGTCTAATTTAAAGTTATATCACTGCGGTTGTGTCTATATTTCTTTGCTTATTTTATTTTAAATGCTTATTATATTTCATATGCCAATATTTCGAAACAGTGAGCACTTAATTTCATGTATATTTTAAGAAGATATTATTTGAAAATCTTCGCGTAATTTATTTATAGCCTCAACTTTCTGCGCTGTTTCGAAATCCTATTTTTTATTATTTAAATGATTTAATATGTGAAATGTGGCTCTGTTATAATCAACCATTTAAAAACTTAACCTTTTAGTTTTATTTAGAATTAAATTTAGCCTTGATCATATTTATAAGTATATTTGACATTTAAATTCTTAAGTCTTCCATAGAAATATACTTTCCCTCCTTAAATATTTATTATCTATAAGTAACTGAATAGATCGAACACGTCAAAGTACAGATGTAGTAATATCCCCTTTTTGTAGCATAGACGTTTATTACCAGGCTACACAAGAGTTGGTCCCAATTTGATAGAGCTAATATGCTATTAACTCGTATTTCATAGTATGAAATATACTATTCTTTGCTTGGCGGATGTGATATTATTTTATAAAAATATTCTCGTTTTGCTGCTATACGTAATATACGTATCTCAAGATGGAGCCACGGTGATGCCAGCACATCTTTTCTTATAGGGTAGAGCAGTAGCGAAGCCTGAGCCAAGGCCAGGTTAGCACGTAAGATCCCCGCCATTCCTGAACACAATGTTCCTTTCCACGCAGCATTGCGATCGGTTACAGGGTACCGGCGTTTGTCGCAAGAACCCTGAAGTTATTTCATCCATCCGCAGAGTGACTTTTCCTATTATTGTTTACCTGTGCCATAGCGCATTGGTAAAATCTTATTTCAGCCAACTCTCCCACCTTAACCTAATGCTTTCAGCATTCTGAAATTTTCTCTCGAAAGCCATGTTCGACCGATCATTACTTGAACTGGTTTATGCGCTCGTTATTAAATTATAGTGTATATTTTAGTAAATGAATTCATGATCAAAGTTTAATATAATTATTTATATACCAGCCACAAATGTAATAGGATTTGGCTTATCGAGATTTATAGGCATAACGTCGTGATTAATTATGTATCAATTGTAAACAATTCCTAAGATGGGCACATGTTAAACTCATCTATGAAATTTAATGATTACTTATGCAAAGTGATTTTGAATTACCAAATGTTTGTACATTCTACGCTGAATGCTATTGTAAATAAGTGATATATAGCTATGAGTTGTAAATAAATATATAATTAATTTAATGTATTTCGTTCTCTGTTTCGTTATTGATCTAATTCAATCCAATTCTAATTATCATTTATAGTCTATATATGTGAAAACTATGCATTAAGTTAAATTAAATTTAGTGATATTTTAGTCAATTAAGAACCTCTCTTTTAATTATCAGAGTCTCATTGCTTCTCCGTGACCTATGTCGGCCGTGTGGAAAGAGGTATACTACGTGTAATTTCAAGGTGGTCATTCGTAGGGTCTTGAGTCTTGGAATCCTGGCTTATGAGTTGAAGTGCGGTCGGACTCGGGATGTCACAGTCCTAGTCTGGTCAGCTTCGGTCTCTTTTGCTTGGATTCTGAATTCTGTTACGCGAATGTACAAACTTGACTGTTACAATATATATATATATATATATATATATATATATATATAGGAGCACAAAGAAGACAGCTATTTTACAACATGAAATTAGACTTATTTTACAGCATTATAAATTATTTATATAAAAAATATGAAAAATATTATATATTTACATCTGGTGGAAAATATTATCTTGACAGTTCCATACAAATTATGGTTGGTTAGATTTTAAGCCTTCGGAGTGACATATATATGCATCAGATTTATAATCTTGGTTGGAAAACAAAATTATTTTTCATAAAGTTTGAAAACAAAAGAAAAAAAGTAGTAAACTCCTTTTAATAAAACGTTTATTAGAAAACATAATTTTTATTATACAGAAAAAACACACTGTTGAAAAGGTGATTCAATGATGAAAAGAATGATGTATTATATATGTGCATAGTCATTACCAATCACATGCTATCTTGATTTAAAGTCTATGATTAATCAAAATTCTATATTTTGAGGAAATTTGCAGGGGTTGGAATAACAAAAATTATTTTTGTTTTTATTTTTATAAAATTCAATTTTTATTATATGTTCACTGATTCTGTAAGGTTAATAAAATAAATGTTTAAATTCACAAATCCATATTTTTGATTGAGATACTTAAAAAATGAATGATCATGTTAAAAAAGTAAGTTACCATCCATAACAATCACTAAAGCAGAAAAAATAAAAATATATAAAAGAAAAAATAGATATCAAATTAATTTTTGTGTCTATGTACAATTAGAGCTTAAAGAAAACTAAAATTTATTTTTTAAAAGCATAAAATTTAATTTTATAAATCAACAATAAGACATTACATGATACCAGCTTACACATTGCTGTTCAGCAGCAAATTCCTTTTCTCACCATGATTATGCCATTTAGCTTCAAGCTTTACTAATTAGCAAATGATAACACAGCCTAGCTCCCTTAGATTGAAAACAATATATTTGTCAATTTGAACTGTTAGTTTTATAGTAAAATAAAAAAGCAAAAAATGGCAGCTAGAAGAAAGGTGCATCACATTCAAAAGTTCCAGGTGCATTGGATTTAAAAGATCCAGGAGCACTCCTTGAAGATCTAAAATTCCTTATTGATGAAAGCTATAAGTTAGAAATTAATCTGGAGTTATTGGGCATGACATCACTAAATAGGGATTTATTAAGCACTATCATCTGAAATTTATTTTTACTCAAGATTGATTTAAAAAATAATTTGCTATGAAACTTATATATCCCAATAAAAATTCACAGGTCAATGATTTTATAAATTCTGCCTTTCTGCATTATCATGATGTTGCTGGTAGTCCCATCATGTCTTATAACAATCAGTAATTCAGCTCTCTTTATGAATTCAATGAACAATATTTAACTCAAAATAAACTTCATCACAGGAATAACACGGGCATTAGGAAACTCAAAAAGTTATTCAAGTAATTGCCTGATCTCTCACAAATAATGCCACTTTTTCTCTTTTTCTTCAAATATTAAAGTTGTGCATATGTATACTAAAAATGATTTAATAAATATAGGAATTATTTTATTTTAAAAGTAATTCCTTTTTAAAATAAGAATTTTGTAAAAGTAATATATATAATATATATATATATGATTTAACCACCTTTACTCCAGTTAGGATGACAATTGGCTCTTCAAAATGTCTCATAAATGAAGATCTCACATAAAAATAAGCAATTATAATGAATTCTTCTGGGGAAAAAATTAATTCATTCTTTTAAATTCAAAATATTAAAAAAATCAATTCAACAAGTAAATCGTAATTTGAAAAAAGTGATAACTGCTGAGTAAACATTTTACTTAGCATATTATTTAAAAAAATATTAGCCTGTGCTGTTTTTTCATTGCTAATCACTATGCTGCTACTTACATAGCCACAGAATATTTCCTGAAACATGATTTGTTGGATTAAAATAAAGCATGAAAAAAATCTAACTACAATGAACATTTAAAAATAGAATAGAAAATAAATTTAACATAACGTATACTTTACAATTTATTTTTTGTGCAATTTATGTTCAATTATTAAAACTTTTATTTTTTAATTTCTAACCAATAAGACTTTGAACTTTTTTTGCAGCACTATTAAGTTTTTTAAATGCATTTATATGCAGTGAAATTAAATAAAATGTAGTTAAGAAATATTACTTACAGTTGACTATTGTAGTTTTAATAATGTATGTAAATGATTGAATCTTATTTTTTTGATCAATGTATGTCAACAATAAAAGTGGCTATTAAATAAATCACAAACAAATAATGAGAGTATTGATTTAAAATGGAAAATAAATATTTTAAACTTATATTTACTAACATTTGATCATATGAAGTTGATTATTAGCTACACAGTGCATGAAATCATCTTTTCCTTAAGATAACAAAATTACAATAACTAATACAATCATCATATTTTTTTCAAATAAAATATTTGTAAAAAATTTTATTTTGAAAATTGATTGACTGAATATAAATTAGCTACTATACACATTTTACAACTACATATGAATACCTTTTATTGTTAAAAATGATTAAAGTATCTTACTGTGCTGAATAAAAGTAGCATTTACTTTGGATATATTATAAATGAAAGCACTAAATATTTTGTAAAGTCATTGGATTTTAATTATATAATCAAAACAAAATTATATAATGAATAAATTCCATTGTATATTTTTAGGATGAATGTGACTATTTTATTTTTAAAAGATATAGCTTTAGTGAATCCACTATCTTATTACATTATTATCTTACAAAATGACACTACTTTATGATTTCCATCTTGAAACAATGATAGATATTTTTTAAAAAAAGTTTAGAATTTTTTTAAAGATTGTAATAGTGAAGAATTGATTGAAATTCAAAATAGTGAGTACAAATTATTGCTATGGTGAATTTCCACATAAGGATCCATCATTACCACAAGAATAAAGGTGTAAATATTTTAGATTTAAATCATATTATTTATTTTTATTTATTTTTGATGATTAAAACTATTTTTTAAAACCATACCTTTGGATCTATTTTTCTTCTTATTCCAGAACATTTTGTAAACATGAACACATCAATGAACATCAGATGGTAGCACATGCAGATTATCATAATTAATATCTGATTTTGAGTTGTTTTCTAGTCACTCATACTACTTATGAAACAACAAAACATCACTGTTTCTCCCCATTGTATTCATATGTATCCAAGAATGATTCTTTTCACTTTAATACAGATCTATCTATTACAATTCTGAGGAATTAGCAAATGTTAGATTGTGCAGCTATAATCACCACATCACCAGATTAGATTTTGCCATTTTTAATCTTAAAGTTGTTTTGAATTTCAGATTGTTAGCCTACATACTGTGTAAGAGTTAAAAGTATCTTCTATACACATACATGCATTAATTCAAGTTTGAATTCTAGGTTCTCATTGATGAAGACAAATTTAGAAACTGGATTAGGATATAGATATTATAACACTACCATCCAGTGTTAATTGATTACTTAAGCTTGCAATAGATGCTTTTGGAATATGGTGAAATGATGTCACCATGTTTTATTTAGTAGCACAATACCTATCCAGAATCAAGTCTATGCAGTAAGATAAATCAATTGTTTTGAGTTCAAACTTTATAGTTAATTTTTAAAAATGTTAGATTGAACTCAGGACTGTCCCTTGGAATTTTTCCACCGAATGCAATATCATATTTTACTGCCACCTCTTCTAAATGAGTTAATGATGTCTTGAAATCCATGATATTAATGTTTACATCATTATATTTGATCATAAATTCTAAGTAGCAACATTAGCTAATGTCAAGGGTATTTACATATTAGACCTGCTGAGACATTTCTCATATGTATTAGTCTGTAAACCTGAAAAAGTAAATATTTAACAATGCAAAATCTATAAATTTGTTCACAAAAATAATAAGCACATTACAATATTAAATAAAAACAGATAGTTGTAAATTTTTAATAAGGCATTCTGCAGCATACTTTCCACACGCCCCATACTGGACAAAGAAACAACATTCTGCCATTGCAATCATGGGCAAGAATTTGATGAAATAGCAAGATTTGAACGTTTTTAGCAGACTAATACATAAGTGAAATGTCACAGCAGATCTAGTATGTAAGTATCACAAAAAATTCAGAATCATAACGATATTTTTTATGAGAGACAGAAGAAAATAAAGTATTACTATGAACATAAATGTTCACAATCACATTTTATATATTTAAGCAAAGCTCTTTCTAAATATCACTTTTTTTATCATTTCTTATATTCTATACTTGCTAGTCTTTTTTATCTTTCATATTGAAATGTTAATTATTATTAAAAAGCTAAATCTTAAAAGGTGTAACAAAAGACAATTAGCAATCATAAGAAACTAATTATACTTATATATTAAATTTGTTTACTTTTAACAGATTAAAAATACAAGTATATTTTATATACCTGGAGTCTAGATATAATATAGGAGATCTCAGACATTCACTCTATCTTATACAATCTATACCCATAACCATACAATTGTGAGAAAGATAAATGGTCTCCAATATACATATTTCATGCTAAACCAGCACTCATCAGTTGGTCCCGATCATCATCTCCTCCTCACCCATATATAAACAGTGCTCAGTTTATATTAAGTTAGCAAATCTTCACACTATAATGGGGACAGTCTTCAATCTACTCCATCCTCCAATTCTTCAGTCATTCATACCATTAAAATCTGATAATGGAATATCCAAATTTCTTCTTAATGCCAATAGGATTTGGGCATTCCATCATCAGACAGATATTCAATGGTATGGGCGATTAAAGAGTTGGTGGGTGGAGTAGACTGAATCCTGTTCATTAAAGTGTTGCTATCTTAATATAAACTGAACACTGCTTACATATATGAGGTGGAGATTATGATCTGGACCAACCGATGAGGGCTGGTTCAGCATAAAATATATATATTGGAGATCATTTACCTTTTTTACACCTGTGTTGTTATGTGTATTGGTTTTATGAGATAAAGTGAATGGCTAAAGGAAGCCTGAAAATCTATATTCAAATCGTCTGTATTACATCTAAACTCCATGTATATAAAATATATTTATATTTAAAATATTAAAAATTCAGCTTGTATGCTCATCATCTCTTTTCTGTGTATTTAAATGTGAAAGGTGCTATACATGAGGGTCAAAGTGACTTAAAGTTAACATGGGCATGATAATAATATTGACATTAACAAAGGATTTGGGTGTTCCATCAACAGATTTTCAATGGTCTGGATGGCTGAAGAGTTAGAAGGTGGATAGATTGAAGCATGTCCATTAAAGTGTGAAGATTTGTTTTCTTATTATAAACTGAGCACATTATACATATGTATGGGAGATGATGATCTGGACCAATTGATAAGTTCTGGTTCAGCATGAAATACATGTATTGGAGATCATTTATCTTTTTTACATGTCTTTGGTCATGGGTGTCGGATATATGAAATAGTGTGGATGGCTGAAGAGAGCTTAAAAGTCTGTGTTCAAATCCCCTACACTATATTTTAACAGATTATTTTATTAAGGTGGTTTGATCTCATTATTTCGGTTGTTGAAGCAAAAATATAAAAGTGCATATTTTTGGAAATATATTTGGCAATAAATGTTTTTCAATTGTTATTTGTATAAAACATTTGGGAAAAGACAACATCATAATAAAAGTAGTGAATAAAAAGAATGTTGAAGATTACTTCAAATCGTTGGAGATTATTTGAAATCAGTTTTTAACCTCAAGTCTCATCTCAAGTTCAACAACGGAAATAAGTGCTAAGATGGAAGGTATTTTGCTATTCTCATGTCATCTAATATTAACACTGATAGTACAATAATTGCTATGTCCAATCTGGAGTTGATTTTACATAAGCGATTGTGACCCGACAAGAACATAAATAAATAATAAAGTTATGAAGAAATGTGGTTAATTCACCAATTAATAAAAAATTTGATAAATAAAAATATTGTTTAATTATTTCGAATCCTATTAATTTATGTATTTGCGCATGAACACCCATATGTACAATTACTTAAAAATATTACACATACACAAATACTTCTCTTTTTTTTAAAAAACTCAGATACAATTTAAACATAGTTATTAAAACAGTAAGAATAACATAGCATGTTTATAATGAAATGTTTCAGATTTATTTAACTATACAGACCAAGTGGCTGAGATTGACAACACTAACATGTTTTCTATTAGAGTTAATAGCTTGATAGTAAAACGAAAAAAAAAGGATAACTGATAGAGGAAAAATGCATCAGATCTATAAGTTCCAGATGCACTGTTCAAAGATACAAACATCTTACTGATGAAAACCAAATATTAGAAACTAGTCTGGGAATGTTGGATAGGACAACACTGGATAAGGATTTATTAAGCTCTACAATTTGACATCTATTTACTACTAAACTTAAGTTAGATGGCATAAATGTGAAGAGAAAAAAAATCAGATACTACTTACATACAAATAATTATATTATCCGACAACTCCTGTAAAGAATTTTTGAATCTATAGTAAACGCCAGGTAACCTGAGTACATTTTTAGGCTGCTATCTATATCTTTTAAAAAAGAATCCCTGGTTTAGACTTTCCGTGAGAATGTTTGCACCACTGCTCATGTTTTTTAAATTTATTGCATAAAGAGATTCTCCCTCTCTCCCCCCAAAAAAGTTATTACTAGTCACAGTTTTTACACTATCCATTTTTTGATTTACAAACCAAAAAAAAAAAAAAAAAAACTAAAACAATCAGCCCAAAAAAAGAAAACAAAATAAAATGAGTAAGAAAGATTGAGGATTGTTGCCTTGTCCTGTTGTAATTAACACATGCTAATTATTTCTAATTTTAATTATACTTTTTCAAATATAACTTTATTATTTCCTATTTTTAAACTTACAAAAATTTCTAATTACATTAATTTAAAAATATCAATTATTTACATTAAATAGATAATTTGAAATTTATTATTTAAAAATCATTTTAAAAAATAATTTAGTATAATATCTGTAGGAATAATATTATGTCATTTAAATTGGCTTTTATTATGAAAAAATCTAACACATAACTGTCTGCTTCAATTCAGATGGATTAAGTGATGTTTTTATGATTTACTTTTTATATAGTGTAGGCCAATTTTATTGCTTCCCATCTAAAAAAGCTTGTATCTATCCAAAAACATGTTTCACAGTTATAAGAATAAGTCCCTCTTGAGTAACACAATATACATGGAATATGGTTGTAGAGTCTTTTAATATAGTGTGTTTTTATTAGAATTTATTGACCATAAAAATCCATTTACTAACATATCTGATTATTTATGCTTTGGGAATGCTATTGGCTGACTTTGTGACATGCACAATCCATATTGATTGTCACTATTAGTTATCATTATCATCATCATTTTTAATAATTATTTGTCCATTGCAGAATGAATCCACATCAGCAGATTTCTTTCTCATCTATTGATCTTACATGTAATTTTTTTATAAGTCTTTTACAATTTCTTGGGAGTCAATTTACAACTTTAACTGTCCAACTATTATTATCTTTTCTACCAATATATTTCTTAATTCTTTCAATAATGACAGTGATACCTGTTTGTTCTCTGACTCAAGTATTCTGTTTTCAATCTCTTATTGTTACTTTTAACATAATTTCTAGAAACTTCATTCAGTAGTCTTAAGTCTATGGAAAGCTCATTTTGCCCATGTCTAGGTCCATAAATAAGTACTCATAAAATACAGCTATTAAAAACCTCTTTAAACACATAAGTCTAATTCTGTTTAGTATTAAATTATTTCAACTAAAAGCAATCTATCCATGTTTAACTTTATGACTAATTTGCTCCATTATGTTTTTTATTTATATTAGTCATCTAATGAAGATATTTTACTTATTAATTTCTTCTGCTTCATGATTATTATTATTTACTTTCTTCTTGCAAGAAAAACTATTGGACATTAATTTATTTAGCATTTGCCTTTAGTTATACTTCTTTAAACTTACATTCAATAACTCTTACAACATTTCCTGAAACACTGAAGCTTATTTATAACCACAATCATTTCAATAATCTAGATGCTTAAATAACCTACATTTACTTTTACTTAATTAGCTTCCCATTTTAATCCATAAAATACTTCTTGTGAAACTGCTGCAAAAGGTTTTGGAAATATAAAATCATTCTATCATAGATTATTATCAATGTTAATCCTCTTAATATCACCATGTAATCTTATAAAGCAAACACATGCTAATCCTCTTAACATCACCATGTAATCTAATAAACATTTTTCAGAATATGACAATATCATGGATCTACATCTTAATAATTCAAAGATTTAATCAAAGTAAAATGCTTAAAGAATTGAATGCCTTTTCATAATCTACAAATCCAAAGCATAATGGCAAATAATTTATTAGACCTAGCTATAAATTCATATTAATATGATTCATCATTCTAAAACCACTTTTAAATTCTTTTTTGGATGGTTAACTATAAACATTATTAGTTTGAAGGCATTCAGTTAGAAAAAGATACAAAAAAGCCATAATCATATATTTTTAGAAAATTTCATTTGTTTGTAGATCCATCTATTGAGATATTTCACTATTTGTTTAATTTATAATTTTCTCTTTAGAAAAATGCTGAAGAATCATTTATTTTAAATTGCATTGGGATATTATATATGTGATGTAATAGGCCTCTTTTACATTAAAAAATATAAGTGATGCTTTAGCAAATGATTATTTAAAGAAGATAGTTCTGCAAAATATAACATCTCAATGCAATTTAAAATAAGTGATTTTTCACCATTTTGCCAAAAAGAAAATATTTTCTTTAAAATATATTTTAGTACCATATTCTGTGCACAGTAAATATATATGAGATGCATATTTAACTATGTTTTATTTAAGAAAGTGTAATGTAAATGCACCTATAGTTTTAATGTGAGAGGTCTATTACATTACATTTTAATGTGCAACTTTCTTTAAATAACTATTTGCTTGGCCCATGTCTTCTATTAAATTCTTTTTTTAATCTGCTGTTATTCACTTGGGGATCATCTTTGATAAAAGTGCTAAGTTAAAAATTTTAACAATAGAAAGCTACATTTTATAATTTTAATTAAAGAAGAATTGTAAAAAAGGCAGGACATGGCAGATGATGAAGTCATTTAAATGGCAGAGAACTGAGCCTAGAACTGGACAAGTCAGCCTTGAAAAAAATTGGGTAATATTTTCCCTGCAATATCTATAAATCTATTTAAATGATATGCCATAATATTCTCAATTACTTAAAATTCTTGTTAAAATAAAATCTAGTAACATTCTTGCCAATAAATACAACTTTTTAATATTTTTTTCTGTAACTGTAATCAATGATTATTTTAAACTTTCTATAATCTATGGCCATGCCTATTTTCTATTTTGATTATTTTATTCAAATTCATATGTTATGATATGCCATAATTTCAAAGCAGAGAATAATTAATGTAATAAATTTTTGGGAAAAACATTTAGTAGCTCTCCTGATATAAATAGCTGCTTTGAAATTATTCTAAGAGATAACAAGAGATCACTATGCACTCATTGTTATCTATATTTAATTACTTAATATATATTATAACGGAAATGGTTATTTGGATGGTAGCTTGAATTGATTTGGATCTTTAATACTTTCAATTATATTTTAGACTTATTTATTATACTTTAATTCTTTTTCCGACTTTGATTCTTTATTATCTTATTTATTTCTTATACATTTACTTTTTCAGCATTTGCTTATTCTTATTTCTTATTTGTTTATTGCTAACCGAAATATCCTGGCTTAGCCTCCAACTGTAATGAATATTGTTTATTTATTTAACCAATGCTGTTACAATGCAAGCAGAAAGCTAATACAGATACAAATTTAACTTCATATCTATACCCTTGACCGAACCCCAAGGCAATACATCCATATTATCTTGGCATTATTTTTCCCGATCAAGAACTCTCGGCTGCTGAACAACACAAACCATTTCAAAGAAATTTAATGAATGTCCAGCGCTTGCTATTTATTTTTATATAATTGGGAAATTTGCATGAACAAGCAGCACATGAATACCTTTAAAAAATCAGCACTCCCCTTTAATCATTAATTACAGTTTCCTCCCTGTCGTAGCTTGGTGATAGGAGAATAAAGCAAGTATACGCAATTTTAAGAATAAATATGTTTAATAACACTCACTTTTATATAAAAAAATACATTATAATAATAATAATAATAATAAAAAGCACACTTACAAAATACATGGCTATAATAAAACATATGAAAACAGATCAAATATTAAAGTTCTTAAAGTCCTGTTGATAGATTTCTATTTTATCAAATTATTAATTGTGTATTTAGTTATGACTAGTAAACAGATTAAAATGCATGCATGCTTTTACCTAGGCTTTGTTGTAATTGTCCCATGGGTATTTCTTCTGAGCGCTCTTGATTAACTTCCTCAGTTTGTGGGGTTATTTCTCGTTCCAGTTTGCTTGTTGATTCTTTAGGTTGAGTTTCAGTTGACAGCTACAGAAGCGGTGGTCCCTCTAGCAGGTCAGGCAAAGATCTTACATTGTGAGTCAGTGATGAGACGGCTTGAATCAGAACCCATGTCCCTTTAACGCCACTAGCCATGCACTTCTTTCATTTTCTTTGAGCTGTTGCTTCTTCAAAGTCTCTATTAGCAATGCCAGATGAAAATTGTAATTTTCTTAATCTCTTTCTTTTGTTCATTGTTTTTAAAATTTTTAATTAAGACTTAGATTTCCAACCAATTCTTATCATTATGTTTCTTTATTTAATTAGTGGCTGGAATGTAAGTCCCAATTAATTTAACAGATCAGGAAAAGATCTTCTGTTGTTAACATTTTCTTTGTCCGTGGAATTTAATTTGTCCAACAGACTTTCACACCTATGGCCATATTGTTTTTTTTATATATCACATATTACATTTAATTTTATTTAAAGTTTACAATTCATTTTTTTTTCACATTTGTGTTTTACATTTTATTTTAATTTGTTATTATATAGTTTTTAATGAGAGAGAAGAAACACATTTCTTTATGCATTCCCTTCCCTTCTCCCACAATAAACAAAATAACTTTCTAGCATTTGACTTACAAGAGAGAAAGAGACGCATTTCTTTATGCACCCCCTCCCCTTCTCTTACTATTACAAATCCACAGTAAATTTTGACATTAGAATTTCAATTTTTTCTTTTCCTTCCTTTTTTTTAAAATTTAATAGCTAATTTATTTCACCTTTATTACTTCTTGTTAGCGAATTTATCTAATGTTATTAATAAATATATATGTGTGTCGACGACTTTATGTGGTCATCACAATATATTAGTCTGTATTTGAGATTTGTGAATTATTATTATATCTGTTAGTTAGATAATGAACAGGCACATTTTCAAATTCTTTTATTTTTTAAATATTGATGACCACTATTTTTCATTTTAATTCTTCATGTGGGAGGGGGGAAGGTATATCTGGTAGTTAGGCACCAATTTTTCTTTTTGCATTTTACTTATTTTTGATCGAATTCTTGATGCATAGCATTTTCTTGGGTTTTTTTCTAATTTGTATTTTGTGCTGATTTGGAATCTGATCACAGAGGCTTATTTGCAAATGTTGAAAGCTAAATATTGATGAAATTCTGTTTTTGTAATTTCCACTATTAATGACACCCCATCTGTCGTTTTATTGACATTTACCATTAAACTTTTTCTGTTTTTGTATTTCAAATTTCATAGTGTTTTTTTAAATTTGTATTTTAGAAGATTTTGTTAAATTTATTTTGCCTTAGGCATTTTACTTTGTCCATTTCACCAAAGAATTCTTTATTCTGGGATGTGTGTGTGTTTGCATTTGATGTATTTTCACCAATTTCTGTTTTTGTAATTCGAATTTCAGCATTTTCTTTGTTTTTTTTTTAATTTGTATTTTCAAAGGATTTATTTTACTTATTTATGTATTTTTATTGATTTTGTGTGGGTGTGTGTACTTTTTAAAAATTTACATATTATTTTACTTGATTTTTTTTCACTTAATTTTTTACTTACTTTTGATGTCTTGCCTTTGGAGTTTTAATTTTCCATAGATTTCAGCCATTTTTGGACAGAAATTTATCACTTGCAGGCTTCTTGGTGGTGCTGCAGCATGACTTAGTGGCCACAGTACACTACACTGTACAGTACCATAAAATGTTATTGTAATAAACTGGGAAGCTCCACAGTTGCTATGATAACATCCATTATGCAAAGCTTTCTTTCTCTTAACTCTTTTCTCCCACAGCATGTAAAACAAAACACAATAAAAAAAATAATATCAACTTTTAAAATCCAAAAAAATCTGAGAAAATATTATCCATCCTGTTGTTGAAAAATATTTATACAATCTATTTCTGCAAATATTCTCCAGAATAGAAACAATTAATGTGACATCACTTAAAATATATATTTCAGGTAGATTATCCATTCCTTCTGTGCATGTAAATTCCTTCTTCGGTGAGAGATGCATCATTTTTGATGACATTTAATAAGCACACCATGTAGCATAAACAGATGTCTTTTTATTTTAAAATTATATTTCATTAAGTCATATATAAAGTAACCAGATGAATCCAAGTTTTAAATATAAAAAAAAATATTTATTTTTGATATAATAATTTTTATTCCATTATCCATCTTTCTTCTTCATTGCAATTAAATTATAGCAAATTTAACACAGCAGGTTTTTATATTTAAATATTTGCTAATTTAATATAACTTTAGTTAACACTTATATTCCTTATAGCAGTTATTTTTGTAAAATACTCTACTTCCAAACATTTAAAATATAATTTGCTTCAAAGATAAATATTTCTTTTTTTAATATTATAATCCTTTTAAATAATGACAGACAGACAGACAGACAGAAAAACAGACAGACAGACAGACAGAGAGAGAGAGAGCGCAATATATTTTATAACTCATCTTGAATATTTTATAGAGTTTAGAGGCAAATCACATTTTAGTCTTTTCTGATAATTTTCCTTAAAAATGTTTTTTTTTCAAGTTTTAAAATTTATAAATACAGATATCGCCACTACATAAAACATACCTCTGGATAATATTTGATTGCGACTCATAAATCTTCTGCAAAAATAAAGAGATGAATTTTTATATAGCACTGGGACCACCATGCTTCCATAAACTCTTCAGTATTTCATCACTAATCTTCCTACACAAATAGGTTCCTGTTCCATAGTTTATCAATGAATTTTAATTAAGCTTTAAAATAGTTGACTGGCAGGCAATATAAAAGGTTTATTCACACATTTTTGGTTGAACTATATACTAGTTTTTAAATCCTTTTGACTTTTAAAAATAAATTATATTAAAAATTTAAAATAATTGACTGTTGACTTAAATATTACTAGCCTATAGCAATACAAATTGTTACTATTTATTACAGCAAGAATTTTAAAACAATAACCACAACAACTTAATTGCACACAGTTTTTATACCTGTTTTTTAAACAATTTTGATTGACTGACAAATCATCAGACTACAGACTCATTTACATATTTCCCAATTATGTACTTTTAAAAATTAGTAATGATATTATGAGTCATCATTGTAAAATAATGGTATAAGAAATATTTAATACCCAATTTATGTTATAATTAAACAAAAATACTTAAACTGATGCATTTTATTAATTCTTACTAATTTATAAAATTATAAAAATATTTAATTTAAAAATATAGCAATTTTTTGCTTATGTTGGTTAGCTTTAACATATCTTTAAAAATTAAACAATATTTATTCAAGTTTATCTTATCATGTATAAAATGCTTCAATTTTATCAACACTTTTAGAAAGTAACTGAAACTTTCTCTAAAATCTTGCATGCACAATATGCATATATTATCAGTCATGTGCTCTATTTATTCCAGACAAATGTTGCAATTTTTTAAATTTACTGTCTGCAATAAAACCAAATGAATATTTAATTACAAAATAATGCACATTAAAAAAATTTAAATGCAATAATAAAAATTTAGAATAAAAATTTTGACATTTTTATAACATTTACTAAAATTTAAAACATGTGATACATCATAAGAATCAAAACTCAAATAAAAAATTATTATGCAATGTAAATCTAAGTTTAGAAAATAAATTTAATAATTTATTCAAATACATTAAACATTACATAAAAATTAATGGGTTTTTTAAAAGTTTATTTAACAAGATATTCACTATTTTTTTTAAATATAACTAAAACCAGTGCTTCCAACCATACAATATTAAATTATTCTGCTTTCTTCTTATGTTAACATTTAAAATAGCTTTAAAATATTTTCTACCTTTCTATGCATTTATTTTACTAAGTTTTAAGTCTGTATAGATATTATTATTATTACAATTATAATACTTCTCCTAATTTAAATTTATTAAAGAAATTGGCCTTTTTTCACATTCAGCCCTAATGAAAAAGGTACAATATATACAGAAAGATAAATAGAGAGAAAGAGAGAGAGAGAGAGAGTTAAAATCAACTGAATGAGTTTAGAGATTCTGGGATCACTATGGACATAAAAATATCAAAACATTGAACAGGTTGCAGTTTTTCCAATAACAAGACTGCTGTTACATTTTCATAGAGAAAAGTTATTGAAAAAGCAGAGCAAGTCTTTGTGATGAAACTGAATTATTATGATACTCCATGAACTTCCAAAGACCAAAGTTTGGTACTTCACAGTTCATTTTAGTAAAAAACTAAAAATACTATATAGTGAGTTTTTATAGTTTTTTGAATGACAAATTGTAATATATATTTACTCAATTTATTTTAAATAAAAACCCATCTTTATTATATATTGGAATGGTATTCTTTGTTTAACATCCAGTAGTATTTATCATCAGTTTAAACCCCTCCAAGTCCAGTGTATTAACATATTTTTACATATATTAATGTATATTAAAGTATATTTACATATATGTGCATATATTTACAAATTTGCATATATTTAAATATATTAGAAGAACTGTCTTATATTAAATGGGACATTATTGGACTTTGCGAAGTTAGAAGAAAAGGTGAAGAAACAATTGATTTAAAAAGTGAACATATACTCTATTATAAAGGCACAAATATTGGAAATACAAGTGGAGTAGGATTCATTATAAATAAAAAATGGAAGACTAACATTGTGGAGATTGATGGTGTATTGGACAGAGTGGCAAGATTAGTTTTACAACTTAATAGCAGATACCAAATGCATATAATTAAGGTTTATGCTTCAACAAGTTCTCATAGCGATGAAGTTATAGAAGAATTTTATATGGATGTACAAAAGGCTTTTGATCAGAGTAAACAACATTTTAAAATTGTTATGGGAGACTTTAATGCTAGACTTAGTAAACAAATGAAAGATGAAAATGCTGTAGGTAATTTTGGTTATGGTAATAGAAATGAGAGAGGACATAGACTTGTGGAGTTTGCAGAAAAAGAAAAACTTTATACTAAGAATTCCTTTTTGAGAAAAATGTCAGTAGAAAATGGACATGAAAGCATCCAAATGTAGGTACAGCAGAATTGGATTATATTTTGACTAAATGAAAGATGAAAATGCTGTAGGTAATTTTGATTATGGTAATAGAAATGAGAGAGGACATAGACTTGTGGAGTTTGCAGAAAAAGAAAAACTTTATATTATGAATTCTTTTTTTTTGAGAAAAATGTTAAAAGGAAATGGAGATGGAAGCATCCAAATGAAGGTACAGCAGAATTAGATTATATTTTGACTAACAGAAAATACATATTTCAAGATTGTAATGTTCTTAATAAATTTAACATAGGAAGTGATCATCGATTAGTAAGATGTAAAATACATGTTAATGCAAAACTAGAGAGACAAAAATTATTAAGAAAAACAATATTTACAATTGATGTTCCTAATCTTCAGAAAGATTCTAATGAATTTAAATTAGAACTTACAAATCGGTTTCAAGTATTAGTAGATTTTGAACATGATTCAGATTTGAATGACATTAATAGGAAAATAACTGATACACTTTTAAAAACTGCAACAAAAATAGCTGGTAGAAAAAAGCAGCAATTGAACAATAAAATTTCTACTGAGACTAGAGAATTTATGAAGAAAAGAAGGAATATGAAAATATACAAAAATGATGCATTAAAAAGAATTGAATATCTCGAATTTTGTAAAATGGTACAGAAAAGAGTTGAAAATAATATAAAAAAGTATAACTGTGAACTAGTAAGGAAAGCTGTAGAAGAAAATAAAAGTCTCAAGAATGTAAAACAACATTTTGGTATTGGTAGGAAATTTATATCTGCAATAAGAAAAAAAGATGGCATTATTACTAAAAAGAGAGATGACATCATGAAATGTGTAGAAGACTTCTATCAAGAATTATATAGTAGTAAATCACAAGTGCCTTCTACACCTCTTCCGAATTGCCCAGAATTTTGAATGAGGAAATGAGACATGCAATTAAATTTATGAAGAAAGGGAAGGTTCCAGATAATGATGGAATTATAATTGATATATTAAAAGAAGCAGGTGAAGAAATAGAATTTTTTTAGCAAAGTTATATATCAAATGTCTAAATGATAAAGATGTACCAGATGACTGGAAGAATGCAGTATTAATATTAATATTTAAAAAAGGTGATAAAAATATTAGAAATTATAGTCCTATCAGCCTTTTATCAGTTTTATACAAAATTTTTACTACAATAATTACAACTCGTCTACAGAAAACACTGGATTTCCACCAACCAAGAGAACAAGCTGGATTTAAAAGTGGTTTTAGTATAGTAGATCATATCCAGGTATTGAGAGAAGTTATAGAAAGGACAAATGAATATGAGTTGCCATTATGCTTAGGATTTGTAGATTATGAAAAGGCATTTGATTCTATAAACATTTCTTCAGTGATTAAAGTTTTGGATCATCAAGGTGTAGATCCAGGATATTGTCATATTTTGAAGAATATTTATAAAAATGCAACAGCAACAATTAGATTACATAATGATAGTAGGAAAATCAACATTGAAAAGGGTGTAAGACAGGGTGACTCCATATCTCCAAAATTTTTACAGCAGTGCTGCAAGAAGTATTTTGTGGATTAAAATGGGAAGCTAAAGGAGTGAAAGTAAATGGAGATTATTTAAGTCATTTAGATTTTGCAGATGATGTAGTTGTTTTTGTAAATAATGCTTTAGAACTACAGAAAATATTGCAGGAGTTATCAGATGAAAGTAGGAAAGTAGGACTAAAGATAAATGTTAACAAGACTAAAATAATGATTAATAGATTTTCTCAAAATATGAAAATAAAGATTGATTATGCAAATGGAAACATAATGAATAAAATTAATCATAGAATTAAACTTGGTTGGAGTGCTTTTGGTAGAAATAACTTGATACTAAAAGGAAATATGCCTATGTGTTTGAAAAGGAAGGTTTTTAATAAATGTGTTTTGCCAGTTCTTACTTATGAATCTGAGACTTGGACACTTAATAGAAGAGCAATATAGAGACTTCAGACCACTCAAAGAAGTATGGAGAGATGCATGTTAGGAGTAACAAGAGATCAAAAACGCAATGTATGGGTAAGAGAACTAACAGGTGTTACTGACCTCGTTGAAAAAATTAAAAGACTGAAGTGGAGTTGGGCTGGAGATATTGCTAGAAGAGATGATAATAGATGGACAATTAAAATCTTAAACTGGATTCCAAGAGATTGTAAAAGACCCAGAAAGGGACCACATGTGAGATGGATGGATGAAATAAGAAAGTGTCCAGGGGTGATGTGGAGAAGAGAAGCTAGAGATAGGAAAAGATGGATTGAACTTGGAGAAACCTTCATCCTGCAGTGAATAGATAATGGTTGATGATGGTGATGATGATTAATGTCTGCATGCATATTGTTATATAATGTGTATACTTAGTTATAAATTATATATAATAAATTAAAGTAAGTTGTATAAACATTGTGGTAGGACTGCACCTACATATAGGTGCAAATGAAGCTGCAATGCCATAGATTTAATAAACATTGCAATGCAATAAGGTTATTTTATCTTTAATTTGTTAGAAATTTAAAATACAAATTTTTCTTTATACCTTTTAATTCGCATATAAATTTCCAATTCTATGGGTGACAAGATCACATATATAACAGAATGTTTATAAAACTTAAATCACTTTTAAAAGATCACCTGATTTTTGGAAATTATCCCACCACACACACACCTTGTGTAATTTGTTTGGCAACCAACAACAAATTTTTAAAGTAATTCTAAAATAAATTTTTAAGACCAAAGAAATGCAGTCTAGCTGCACTATTTTATGAATAACTTATGCTTTTTTTTGCCTTTTCTAAACTTAATAAAACTATGTTTAAACAAGATTAAAAGTAAAAAATTATAAAAAGGTTTATGACTTTTGTAACATGGGAGCCAAGGTGTTAATATAAATATTCCCAAAAGTAAGCACTGAAGTTCACTGTATTAAATCTTGAAATATAGTGGCTATGCCAATTTTAACAAAGGAAACTTGCAGCTAGAAGGCTCAAATTTTGCTGTCTTCTTTCAGAAAACTGACTGATCTAATGGAATGGAGGAGTTCAAGATCAACCTCCTGCCATGGAGACATCAGACAAACAGCTCAATGAAGAATTTCAGTGCCAAATGTAATGAAGTATGCCTAAGCCAGAAAAGAATTGGTAATACTTCTTCCTCCAGCACTCTTTAATATAAATATAAAATTAAAATTACTCTAAAAGTTTCTAAGCTAGCTATGTAATTGAACATTCACAATTTATAACTACTAAATTTTTTCTAATAAAAATAAACTAAGTTCTGTCACATAATTTAATGTAATTTCAAAATTAATAATAATAGTTGTAACAATGTTGCCTATGTTAAATGAAATTCTAATTTAATAATTCTCCTAAGATAATAACTGTAATCAGTTATTATATCTATACTATCCTAATTTGTGTTCATGCATATTCTATTTAACATTATTAATTTATTTCATTGATTTATGATATGCCATATTTCAAAACAATAATTGGTAATATTAATAATTTGGAGAGGTGATTAGAAGCTCTCTTGTAAATGGGTTATGTTGCTTCTTAAGCACACACATGAATCTACATTTTGATACCTATTATATATATATATTGTACCATTTTGTTTAGGTTAGAATGGATTATTTTTATCAATTTACTGGAAATTTTTAAATTTTAAAGTTAAGCAAGGGATGATGTATGTTATGTGTTGATGATCTTTGAATATTTTAGTTAGGGCAAGTAAAATAATTGATGTATAATATTATGTTGATATTTGTAAAAAAACAGTTGACTAAAAATCATTATAAGATTGTATGTTTGGGAGAACTGGCCATGGGAAATACTGATTTAATAAGTCTTATAAATAATAATTAAGGTAAATTTTGAAAGTAATGCTTTAAAGTTAAATGAATAGATTATTTAACAATGAGAATTGTATTTAATAGTTATGTTTTAAAACCATTTAATTAAAAGTAATAGTGTAGTGAGTAAAATGTATATTTGATTTTATAATATTAAAATAATCATTTTAAAATTGTGCTATAATATTGTTTTATGTAATATTTTATAAATTAAATTATTTATTTTAGTTTCATTTAAATTATTAGTGTCTCATTTAGTTTTGTAAATCATGTGATGTGTAATATTCACACCTGTGTTTGAAAATAAAATAATATTATCTGTTATAAATATTTAATTAGGTTTTAAAAATAGATATAATAAATGGAATTAGATTTATGTTTTGTGTTGAAAATAAATATGTTAGGTTTAAAATAAAGGTAGAAATGGTAATAAATATTGAAATGTGATTTTTAAAAGTTATTTTAAAGTATTTATTGAGTGTAAATAAAATGTAAAAATTAATTAAGAATTGAATAATATAATAAAAATAAATATTTAATAAATTATTATTAGTTTTAACTTTAATCTGGCATTCATTGCCTAGGCTTGTTGAAGTAAGCATTGTTGAAATTGACCAATGAAAATGTGTAATTTGGGAGGTATAAAATAGCTGTGCAGGAAATTCCCCGTTACTGTTATCTCATTATACCGATATACTGTTATACCATCATTAGTATTTCTACAGCTTCGGTAATTAGTATCATAATAGTCAATTTTATTTAACTTCAATTTTATAAAAGTACAGTAATCTATTATTATAAGGTTGTATTATAGAAATGTGAGGCTAAAAATAAGTGGTTTCTTACTTGCTAATCTACTTTATTCAATTTGTCATTAACTTAAACATGGAGAAGTCATCACTAAATATAAAAAGATTGATGGAAATATTCAAGTGTTATTGTCATATAAAGCATATAATTTTGCCTGCATTAATAAGTCATATTAATTTATGACTGAATTTCATAGAAAGAACTTTACAGAAAAAAATAAAGAATTTCAGAAAATTTGGAAAGTAAAATGATATAAAATATTTTTATTAAGAAAACTTATTTAAAATATGATGGAAAAATGCTTTTAAAAAGAAAAAACCTTTAAATCTGACCAAGCAATTATTTTGGAATGCTGAGATATTTCATTCTGAAGAAGTATTAAACATAATTTAAAACTGGAATTTTTTTAAAAAAAGATAAAAATTAAGATCATTTGCTAATATGATTTATGTCACATTTAAAAATATTCAAAATTAATAATTAGTGTATGCTGGATGTACAAAAAGTTTTTTGAAATTTATTTGTTAGGAATAATTGAAGTTATCAGCAAACACTGGGGGAAGTTTATTGTTTTTATCAGAAGACATTGAACCTCAGTAATATGGAAAAGTTAGAATAATTTGAAAATTATCTTAATGAAAAATATCAAAAGTATTTAAATTGGATATTGACATAGTAATGAATACCTGAATATTTTAAAATTTTGGAGATAAAATATTAATTATATCAGTTTGGATATTATGGATTAAAAGTAAACTTAATGTATTTAACATGAACAGTCATCTTGGATTTTATGTTGCAACATGGAGTATTGGAGCATGCATAATTATTGGCATCAAAAGTGTGATTACTAATGTTTTACCAGGAGAAAAAGACACTTCTTGTAATGAACTTATTATCGAGAAAGAACATTTCATCGCAAGAAATTTTAATGGGGCTGTTGTAAATATAATTTTAAATTATTTTTTACTAAAAATTTATAGTAATGCTTATTTACAGTATAGAGATAGAATAGGAACATAGAACATTAAATTATTTACTAACCTAGTAATTAAAATTTATTGTAAAAGAAAAACTCTTTATTAATTTTAAAAAAAAAAAACTTAATATATTTTAAAGTGTGATAATGTGAAATAAACAATAATAAAATGTTTTATTTAGATCATGATCCAGAAGACATCGACTAAGTAATTGCCAACAGAAATTACTTATGGTAATAATGTAAAATATTTATGATTTTATAATGTATTTTATGATTTTGTGTGGATGTATGGATGCGTATATAAAACACGATACCTACACATAATTTATCATTTGTTTAGTTATTTTAAGAATATGCATAATTTTATTGATATTGTAAAGATATTTAAACATAAGGGGAATATAAGTATATGATTTTATTATAACTGAACTGGATGTTTTAGTTGAGTAATTTAAAGTATTAAAAATATGACATTGATTCTGATTGTTTATGCTTAAGTTTGAGAACTATCAAAGAATGAAATAATCTTGTCTTATTAGTTAGTTAGACTGTTATTCTAAAAATGAATTTATTTATTGTTATTCTAAAAATGAATTTATTTAATGTTGTAGAAATGTGGAGATGAATTTAGCGATGTAAGGTGATAGATCTTTAATGATAATATCTTAGTATTAAGTTACATAAGACCAAGATAATATTGTATGTAGGGTTTATTTATATGGGAATAAGAGTATATTATTTCAATGATTATGCAAGTATAGATAACATAGTCCTATAGCTTGCATATATTCATGGCAGTGTTTATTTTCTATGTGTTAAAGTTTAATGTGCCATAGTGCTGAATAAATAGCCTGGACATTATATTTGGTAATAGAGGTTATTAAATAAATAAGTCATAACTCATTTCTTGTACACTGTGACCATGATGATTAGTTGATAAAGGTGTTATTAAGTTGAAGTTATAGTTTATCCCATATACCTACTTGTTTATTTATGATTGAAATTTATTGGATTACATCGTGAAGGATGGTAGTTTAAAATCGGAAATAATAAATAAGTTTGGAAATACAAAATTGTTCTTAAAGTAGATAAGATATGTTGCTTAGAGTAAAAATAAGTGCAAAAAATTATAAGAACATAATTTCATCAATGAAAGAATCATAAAACTTCTTATATTTAAAAATGATATTTATTTATTTTTTTATAAAATAAATAATTGATAATTGAAAGGGATTTCTAATGATATTATTTAATTATTAAGAATTTTTTAAAAACATACTTATAATGCATATTTTTATTTACAAGTAAAGGTAATAGACTGAATCATGTTTAATGAATGTAAGTAGTCATAAGTTTTATAAAAGTAATTTTATGACAATACCCTAATACATATACTATATTTGAAGTTTAAAGTAATAATTAGTAAGCAGCTTAGTTTGATGGTATGCTATTAATCAAGATCGTTCACATAATTATTTATTGAAGAATAACTATACAGAATAATTTTTTTTTTTTTTAAATTAAATAACAAGAATAAGTTCATAGTAAAAGTATTACCTTACATGTTTTAAAACCCATTGAATTAATAAAATTTAATAACTGTAACAAAAAATTATATAATAATATTTTGAAAATAAGAGATATTTTAAGAAAAATGTTCTGTATCCTATATTTTAGATCATTTAATTTGTACTCAAAAAGTATTTAAATGTGAATAAATAGAATTCTTTCAGATTGTAAATAATTTTAAATAATTTTATTGTTAAGTTTGTTAATAAATGTGTTTTATAAGTCTTGATGTTGACTCAGTTTCTTCACATCACAATTACATAATCACAGATAATTATAATGAAGATATAGTATTTGCACATCATAAATAAAATTGTTATTTAAGAATTATAATGTTTTTATTGATATGTTTTATTTAAGAAGTTTTATTTATGATATTATTATGATGGTCATGGAATAATTACCAAAGATTTACACTAAATTATAGTAGTAATGATTGCCACATATTCTCAGATTATAATATCATATCATACATGTTTACTTAAGATGCCATATGAATAAGAGAGGTTTATATTACATTCTTATTATGTGATATACAAGAACAACATTATAAGTAGAAAGATAGGAAAGTAAATTATAGATTAAAGATTAGTATTATTATTTTGTTATTATTAATATTATTGAATTGTGGTTAGGAATGATATTAAATCCCTTATCATACTTGATTACAAAAGTTATAACTAACGTAGAATTATTTTGAGAGAACCTGAGATAAGTTGAGTTAAATTAATTTTAATAAAGATATTCAGATTAATTTGTTAAGAGTTATGTACTTAATTAATTTTGATTAAAGATATAAGATTACTATAAATGTAGTATTTAAGTAATAGGAGTAGGGATAGTATTCTTATGCCATTAAGGTGATATCCTGTGGAATATTAGCTTAATGTATTCGCTCTGCCACTTGTAAACTCACTTCATAGTCTCATGATTTAATTATATATTCATTTATTTAATTTTATAAAACAGAACTATATTATTATTTATTAGTTAAGCTAATTTGATAATTGATATTATTAAAAAAATATAGCTATTGTTGATTTAGATACATTTTAGATAAACATAGTTATTTATCTGAGCTAGATCAAGTGATTATAGTTACATATTTCCTGGAAGTGAGGGTACAATATATATATATATATATAAACTACTATGTTTTAGCTTATCAAAATTAAGGTTTGCATGATAGTAAATTATGTTCAGTTAATTAATAGCAAGAATAATATTATAATGCTTAGTAAAAATAATTAAATAAATCCCAAAGATGGTTTTTCATCCTTTGTTTATAATATGAATTATTCGGATTTAATTTGCAAACTAGATCACTTTAATTAACTCTTTTTCACATGTTTTATGCATGCTAATGGATGAACTGGTGTATAGTAGTTTTGCAGATTGAAACTGTAGATTTAGTGCTTTATTAATTTTAATATTAATATTATTTCAGTAAGCATTATGAATGTGTCCTTATAAAGCAAACACATGTGATATATCTTGTTATATATACTTTTCTTATTAAAATGGTCTTCTGCTTTAATCCCATCCCATATTAGTTCAGAGAGCTCTTTTTTTCTAGAACTGGAACATCATATTTTAAGCTGCTCCAATCTCCCAAACTGAATGTTCCATATATTTTATAATAGCAAGTTGTACGGCCCACAGGAAACAAGTACTTGGTACTGAATCCCATGAGTAATTACACATTCAGGCTGCAAACCTTATTTAGTTTATATAGCACTGCAGTCTCTGAATTGACACTGCAACTAGTTTCCCCTCCATATTATTATTCAGTTCAGTATTGATCTCAATTCCCAATCTAGTTTATATATAAACAATCTGCATAGGCAGCACATTATTGCTCAGTATGTAATTTTAATAAATAAGTATATTTTGTCAGTTATCATTCTTGTAAGATTTAACACATCACACACAGAATAAATGTCATACCATATTCAGGAATGATTGGACTGCAGATATTAATATGTAATAAATATTAAATTTAAATAAATTTTAAGTGCATAAAAATGAGATCTTGTATCTAACTCAGCTAATGATTGTAAGCACCTGCAAGTGTAAAATATTAATGCATTTTAATTTTTATTAATTAACTTTATTTTAATAATTAAAGATATTAAACTTATTATATTGTTTAGTGTGCCATTTGTAGTTCCCTTCTAAATCTTATCCAAATCTAATTCAACTTCCTTAGTTATTAATATATACATTATCTAGTCAGCCATATGTGTATGTGTTTAATTAATTTATTATTAATTTAGTCATTATTCCCCGAGTTCCATACTCCCCCTTTGTTATTTCTGGCTCACAAACTAAAAGAGCCCAAGTGTAACCTCATATCTGTAAGCCATAGGACAGTAAATCATGGAGCAATGGAGAAGAAACTGAAGTGCGATGATTTGAGGTCTCAATCAATCATCTAGATCAGCTTCGAGATAATTTGCCAAAACTCTGGATTTTGTTATGTGAATATACAAATATAATCATTACATACATAATATTTTCCTCAGAGATGGATGCCCATTTGTGGGGCATGGTAATTAATTCCGCAGCCCTGAACTGACAATACATGGTGGCACAACAATTTTATGTAAATAAATGCAAAATGTTTTTCCTGGAGATGGTGCTCCAACATGTGGGCTATGACTATTCTTCATACCCAGAATAGATCATTACATATATACAAATTTTCCTGGAGATTTTTTTTTTCCAGTGATGAGACCAATAGTTTGTTTGCCAATTTAAATTTTAAAAGTAACACACTATGGCTTGATAACAATTTTATATAATTCTTAATGCATATTATAAATTGTGAGGTCCATTATTGTTATTAATTATATATGTCTATCTCATTTATGGATAACTGGTGCTTGATGACAATGTGAACAGATTTAGAGACATCCTCATCTAAAATTTATTATCAGAGGAGAAATTTAAAGGACTCACCATTAAGATTTTGTTTGAGATTTGAAAGTGTGAAAGGAATGTGAAAACACAAATTAAAGTAGGCAAGATTATATATACATGTGCTTGGAGTCAAAATTTTATAAGGTCATGAATCAAGCAATCACAAATCAAATTATAAAACAACTATGTGGGTGTTAAACTGAGATGTAAGGTAGAAAATTTCATTTTATCATTAATTATATAGTGTAAATTGCATGTTAACTATAGGCATAAAATAAATAAGATGCTAAGGTCCAGAAGTTAAGTATGAGAGATTTAAATGGCAGAACATTAACTGTTTTATGGGCCAATGCTTTTGTTTGGGGAGATGGCAAATTTTCCATTATAAGAGAGCATAGACCAGTTCTTTTAATAGATGGATTTAGATATAGTGGAATATACTTAAATGGATAGCAGCACAGAAGAGAGATCATAGGCAAAATGATAGAAAGGGAAAGAATGGAAAGAAAGGGAAAACTGAAGGACGTTAAGGGTAAAGAAAGACACTTAGATTGGGGAGATAGTTGGAGATAATAGTGGCAGTACAAAGGGTGAGATAGAAGAAGTATGAAACACTACCCTGACAGTGAGCCCATGGATAGCCCCACATGTGTTAAAGGCCATTTAAAATAATGCAAGAGCTTGGGTCTGAGATAGAGGAAAATAAATAGAATATCATAATCAAAATGATGGAAAGAATAATTGAGACAAGGAGAAAGAAGTAGAGACTGTGCCTCAGCAAAGATTAGAGAAAAGACAATGTGAAAGACAGGTGCAGGATAACATAGAGATAGAGGGTGAGGAAAATAGTTTAAAAATAGGATAAAGTGAGCAGAAGATCTTAAATGATCAGGCTGATGGAGCATATGGTGAAGACAAAGGAAATGCAGTCTATGCTGGAAATAATAACAGTAGAAATGACTGAAAGCAATATCTAGAGACTGATTTAAAATGAGAAGAAGAGATGAAGACCATTAAGGAGTGTTATATAGAGATAGATAAAAAAAAAGAAGACACAGAAAAAATGCATGGGAGAATATAGAGGATAGTGCTGGACATGATGAGTTAGAACCATTGAAGGGATCAAGGGTCAATGTAAATGGGAAGCAGAAAGGAGTATATTGCAAAGAGGAAATATAGAGATCCTGTGTGCAAATCAGACCTCAAGAAAATATTGGTTCATCAGACCCATGGCAAGAAAGATGAGCAATACTCCTTTAACTAAGAGGATCTAAAGAATGAATTTATCAGACATGTAATATCTTCAAATGCAGCATAACAAACTAGATAGCTATATGGGTCTGAAATCAGTTCTGTTTCACCATATAGTAAAAGCCTCTGCAATATATAGCATTGCAAAAACCTTCAAAGGTACATTTACGATAATCAAAATAAGTTATAAATTTTGTAACTTGCTTTAAGCTTGCATTTTATGATCACTAGATGGAGCTTTACCAATAGCTCCTAACAAGCTTTGATTACATAAATGTTGAGAGAGATAGAATTCAACATCTTTATCATTGTCACCCACCTCCAGACTAGCTGGTTTTGAGCTAATTAGCTCATGTCAGTGAAGGGTTGGGAGACTAGAAACTACATCTAAATACCAACTCTAAAGTCAGCTCTTATTAAACACGTTTCTATCAGTTTGAAAGCATGAATTTATCAGACATGTAATGTCTTCAAATCCAACTTAATAAACTGGATAGCTATATGGCTCTGAAATCAGTTCAGTTTGAAGACATTACATGTCTGATAAATTCATGCTTTCAAACTGATAGATGTGTTTATTAAGTGATGACTTTAGAGTTGGTATTTAGATCTAGTTTCTAGTCTCTCAACCCTTCACTGACATGAGCCAATTAGCTCAAAACCAGCTGGTCTGGAGGTGGGTGACAATGATAAAGATTTTGAGTTCTATCTCTCTCAGAATTTATGTAAACAAAGCTTGTTATGAGCTATTGGTAAAGCTCCATCTAGTGATCATAAAATGCAAGTTTAAAGCAAGTTACGGAATTTATAACTTGTTTTGATTATCATAAATGTACCTTTGAAGGTTTTTGCAATGCTATATATTGCAGAGGCTTTTCCTATATGGTGAAACTGAACTGATTTCAGACCCATATACCTATCTAATTTGTTAAGCTGGGTTTGAAGACATTATGTGTTTGATAAATTCATGCTTTCAAACTAATAGAAACGTGTTTGATATGTGCTGACTTTAGAATTGGTATTTAGACTAGTTTATAGTCTCCCAACCCTTCACTGATGTGAGCCAATTAGCTTGAAACCAGCTGGTCTGGAGATGGGTGACAATGTTAGAGATTTTGAATTCTATCTCTCTCAGCATTTATGTAAACAAAGCTTATTAGTAGCTATTGCTAAAGCTCCATGTAGTGATCATATATATATATATAGTTAAGCTACTATGTTTTAGCTATTGCTAAAGCTCCATGTAGTGATCATATATATATATATAGTTAAGCTACTATGTTTTAGCTTATCATAATTAAGCTTTGCATGATAGTAAATTATGTCCAGTTAATTAATAGCAAGCATATTATAAAGCATATTATAAATAATTAAGTAAGTCCCAAATGGGCTTTTTCTTTCTTAGTTTATAATATGAACTATTTGGATTTAATCTGTAATCTAGATCACTTTCATTAACTCTTTTTAGCATGTTTTATGTATGCTAATCCTTGAACTGGAAGGTAGTAGTTCCACATATCCAAGCTATAGATTTAGCACTTTATTAATTTTAATATTAATATTATTTCAATAAGCATTATGAATGTTTCCTTATAAAGCACACACATGCGATATACCTTGCTATATATTTTGAACTGGAAGGTAATAGTTCCACATATCCAAACTATAGATTTAGCACTTTATTAATTTTAATATTAATATTATTTCAATAAGCATTATGAATGTTTCCTTATAAAGCACACACATGCGATATACCTTGCTATATATTTTTTCTTATTAAAATCAGCTTCTGGTTTAAGGCCATCCCATTAGTATTAGTTTGGGCAGCTCTTTTTTCAAGAACTGGAACATGGGGTTCCAGAACTGTATTTCAAGCTGCTCCAATCTCCTAAACTAAATGTTCCTTATATTTTGTAATAGCAAGTCATATGGTTTACACGAACTGAGTACTTGGTACTGAATCCTATGAGTAATTACACATTTGGGCTGCAACTCTTGCTTAATTTATGTAGTGATGTAGTCTCTGAAGCAATGCTGCAAATCATCTCATCCTCCATATTATTATTCAGTTCAGCATTGATCTCAGCTCCTGATCTAGTTTATATATAAATGATCTGCATAGGCATCAAATTATTGTGCAATATGTAATTTTAGTCAATAAAGTATATTCAGTCAGTTATCATTCTTGTAAGATTTAACACATTGCAAAACAAGAATAAATGGCATACCATATTCAAACATGATTATACTGCAGATATTAATTTGTAATAAATGTTACATTTAGATGATTTTAAGTGCATAAAAGATGAGAGATCTTGTAATTAACTCAGCTCATCATTGTAAACACCTGTGAGTGTAAAATACCAAGGTACTTCCATTTTTATTATTTAACTTATATTTTAATAATTAAAGATATTAAATTTATTATAATTTTTAGTATGTCATTCTTAGTTCACTCTTAAATCGTATGAAAACCTATTTCAATTTCATTAGTTATTAATATGTATATATTATCTAATCAACCATATGTGTGTGTGTTTAGTTAATTTATTATTAATTTAATCGTTATTCCCCGAGTCCCATACTCCAGCCTTTGCTATCCACAGCTTGTGAACTAAAAGAGGCCAAGTATAACCTAATATCTATCATCCATAAGATAGTAAATCATGGAGCGTTGGTGAAGGAACTGAGGTGCGATCTGACTCAAGGTCTCAATCAATCAACTAGATCAGCTTTGGGATAATTTGCCAAAAACTCTGAATTTTGTTGTGTGAGTGTGCAAATATGACTGTTACAATATATAAAAATTATATGACTGTGTGTGTGTATGCATCAAAACACCCATTACACTTACAGTACAATAATCAAGATGTATTTTGAAAAAAGCTCAAAAACAAAATGCGATTTATTATTTTCTAGAACTTGGAATAAAATATGCTAGATAATTGCAAGGCTCCACTGTATATAGGTAATTCAAATTACATTTAATACTTACTAATGTAAAGATAATTATAAAAAATACATTGAGTTATTTATGTGTATAAATAATTATTTTGGATCTATAAATTAAAGAAAAAACTTATTTAATGAATTTTTATGTTATTGTTGTCATCGGTTTTTGTTTTCTTGTAATACATTATAAATATAGGTCTATAGATATATATATCTTGAAAATGATCATTGGAGATATTCAGAAATTTAAATGGGAAGATAGAACAATATATTTCTGGCTACATGCTAGAGACTATTTTCATTATATAGAATTAATTGTTAAATGTCTTTAGAAAAATTAAGGCATTATTTAAATTTGTCAAATATATTCAGTTCTCACTAATGGCATACATGTTTTGAGTATATTATTTTCCTATCTTCTTCAGGTATTGCTGGTAACTATTGATAGTATCAGCATGGCGATCGAACCTTAGACATTTAAATTCATAAATATTGAATTTAAAATAAACACTCTAACTGCCCAGTCACTTTAAATTCAATATTTATGAATCTAAGGATCCCAAGTTCGATTCCCATGCAAGCTAGCAATATATGAAGAAAAATGAAGAATGCGGTTATGTTACATATTATTTCTAACAGTTGAATGTATTTGAAAAGTTTAAATAAAGTCTGAATATTACTAAAGATATTTAACATTTAATTGTAAATGATGAAAATAATCCAACGTTTAGAAGTAAAATGCACCATCCAAAATTTCGGGACATCAGAATAATATCAGTAATATGAAATAGCGTGGATAGTGAAGAGATTTGAAAGTTTGAGTTCAAATCCCATATATTTAAAATAATATACTGTATATATAGATATGACAAAAAGAATAATTCATAAATAAAGCAAAATTTGCAAAGAAAAATTATATTAAGAATTTGTATGTATTTACTGTAAACCAAACAAGCTCTTTAAGTCATTTGTTTGTCAAAATTGAAAAAATTTAAACTAGTTATTAATGAAAGTTTCATCAAAAGAGTTTAAAATGATAATGTTTTAAAAGTTAAATACACTTTCAACCTAGTTTTTTTTTTTTTTACATCTATGTGATATGAAAGCTAGATATATTAATGATTATGAAACACTTTTATCAATATTTCAACCTCTACAACAGAACGAATACACCCACTTTAATATATAAATAATTTTAGAAGCCGGTGATAATTTCTAGCTCCGTTGGTATTAAATTTAATTACTATACTTCTCTCGCATTATCTCATCATTCTTTAGCATATGAAAATTATACGACTCCCGCCTGCTTTTTGAGTTTTTAGCTATGCATTTGCGAGTTTCAGTATTAATTCACGGAGATGTTTTTACAGCTTTAATCAATTTTAGGTTCAGTAATTTTTTTTTTCTCATGTGTCATAGCATCAGGCGGGAAGCGAACCCACTATCCCGGGACAACTGCTTGTAAAGCAGCTATCGCTGACCTCTCGACCACCAATGCTTGACTAGGCTTCAGTAATATTTGCAAGGTTAAATCTCTTAATATTCATATTAATATTCTTGCGAATGTCCAATTCACTGTAAATATGCAATACTATGCTATTACATATACGCACGCACACTCACATATATATATATTAATCCAAAATTTATTTAAATAAAATGTGTAACCGCTCTCTAATATATATATAATAATTTTTTTATTTTTTCTATAATAATAATAAAGTTAAAAAAAAAAAAAAGATAAGAAAAAAAAAACGTTTGATTGAAGTGAAGCCAATATTGGAAATTTTAATTAAGTTTCGAAGTAGCACAAAAAAGAAAATAATTAACTGCAACAATCTTTGTAGAAAAACAAAAATAGAATGCAAAATCAATTGTAACAGCGCTAACAGTTTAGAGTTTACTTACAATTAAAAAATTATCAAAGACACTCATTGTAATTGGAGAAAATTGGTAAAGAGTGAATTGAAATATTCTGAAACTGAAATTATTACAATATCCGCTTTATTAACAAGATCGTGTTATTTTATTTTAAAATAGCAAGTACCTAATTAAATCAATAGTCTAAGAAATTCTTTTGCAAATCTTTAACAGTTTGTTAGGTAAGAACTTTTATTTAATTAAATCACTTAATCTATTTTTATTTGTAAAACTTATTTATTTTTAAAGTTCACAAATATATACCGGTAACTATTTAATGTAAATTACTTTTCTAGGCTTATATATTTAATTTATTGCGGTAAATTAGTTCTTTTTTAACCTTTTGCAGAATGAAATATGTTTTTATTTCTTTTTATAACAATAATATTAAAAAGAACTAGTTATGAAGAAAATTAAAAGTGTACTGACTTACATATAAGTTTAGTATCACGAGTTGCTTATGAGGTTCAAGTGACTACATACGACAACAGTTTCACGTTAAATTTGATTTGCTGTGTTCAGTTAGCTCAGGAGTAAAATGGATGACTTAAGAGCGGAGATTATCATAGCTATAATGTAAAAAAAATATCGATTTGGTTAATTAAACGGAACTGTTGTGCACTTGGATATATCATATGAACTTCCCATGGTATGCTTTTTATTATTATCTAAAAATGAACATTTATTTTAGCCGCTTGATTTAAAAAAAATATTAAATGAAGTTAGGATATTTATTTCATAATGGCATTTAATATTTATATATATATTACATGCATACTATTGATGTTGTTTTCATAGTTTTTTTTATGTGTGTTATTAATGATGTGCACATTTACACAGTTGACACCATATTTATTAATTTTAACATGCCTTCCTCAAGCAAATAAGTGTTAATCATGATTTCAAAACAGGACTCTGAGCAGAAACAAATCAATAATAAAGAGATCACAGAGTACGTCCCACTTGCGACCAGAAGTCTGTCCAGATTCTTCTTCGACCAGGTACTGCTTCTAACTTGACCCGTTGCTTCTTCTTGCTCCTGGCTTAATCCTCTTTTTAATACTTCTCTGGCGTTATCTTGATCTTTCAAGGAAGGCCTTTAATTTCTATTTTAAAACTTTTATCTTAGGAATAATTTAATTAGTTTTGTTAATTTGGTTTATTTGTCTTAGTTTTATTAATCTGTTTTAATTTAACATATTGATTACATATTTTTAAATTAAATATTCTTTTCATTACAGTTTAATATTAATGTTACTCTAAAAAACTTTCAACATAAAGACTTTGTATTTTAAAACATGTATAAATTTAGTATATTAAATATATCAGTGTGCATAGATATCTCATATGAATGTTGTTGCCAGTGCGAATAGTAAAACAATAAAACATCTGATTGCTATTTTATATTTTAAATAAATAAAAATTAAAAGCAAAAAGCTAACAAAAAAACCCCAAGGTGAAGTAAAATTAAAATTTCTTTTATAAATGATCAATGTATTATAAAAACGACAATAATAAAAGGTTAAATAATTTTATATAGCTAGTAATAAATTACTATAATCAAATCATCATCATCATTTACAACTATTTCCAGTTCACTGCATTTTCTCCAGTTTTTAGACTCTCTTCATTATTTCATCAATTCATTTCATATGTGATCTCTTGCTAGATCTTTTACAAATTCTTGGGATCCAATTCAAATGTCAACTGTGTATCTATTTTTTTTTAACAGTATGCCTAGCTCAGATCCATTTCAATCTTTTAATTTTTTAGTAATATCAGTAATGCTTGTTTGTTCTAAATCCATGCATTTCATTTTCTGTATTTTTTTGTTACTTCTAGTATACATTTCATATACTTCATCGGTATAGTTCTTCTGTTAAATGTCTATATCTGTTCATTTTTAAAAGAAGTTTATGACTTTGTTAACACAATACAATAGCAGTGAATAAAAAATATATATACACCCGGGTCTCATTTTTTGCGGATTTATTTAATGCGATTTTGAAGTTATGTGATTCATGATTCTTCTTAATATTTTTGTATGCGGTTTTCTTTTATGCGATAAAAATTATTAGATCAGAAGTCGAGCTCCGATAATGCACTAACACTTTAAATATTATAAATTTCGCGCACTCACATCATACTTAAAGTAATAGTACATTATCAAAGTTCGACTTCCATTTAATAATTTCAATATTTTCGGTGCTTTATAATAGTACTGTAATAGATTTTATGTAATAAAGAAGTTCATAATTCACTTAAAATCAGAATTTCACCATTTTATATACACACATTAAATTTTACAAGACTATAATGCAAATCTGTTCAAACGTTATAGATAAAAAACACTATGTTTGTTGTTGTTTTTGTATTTTAAATCACATTCTATTTTTGCTTTTTATAAAAAGTGTATGTAATTAATTAATCATTTAGTGTCTGCAAGTAATAAATTTTACAAGATTATAATGTAAATCTGTTCAAATGTTATAGATGCCTACACACAAGTACGTAATCAATTAATCATTTAGTGTCTACAAATTTATTTTTAAAAGGTGAGTAACAGCGGTGGGCACCATTAAATTTGACAATTAAAATCTGATTTTTAATTGTAATTAATAATTTAAAAATTAGTAACGAGGTAATGTGAAATGATAAAATTTGATTTTTAAATGGAATTGAAAATTAAAAAATTAAAGACAAAAATAAGAATTCAATTTTTAATTGTTAGTTTTAATTAAATTTTCCTAACAGTGGTGAGTCATTGTCTTTTTATTATCATAAGTCTAAGTTCTTATTTTTATTTTAAACTTTTAGTTTACTCTAACGGAGAGAAAAAAAACACACAAGAAAATGAATTTCTTTGGAAACAAAAATATCAATTTTAGATCGCTTAGCGAAATCGGAAGGATCAATAGTGATTGGAAAACATTTTAGTTGTATTTCCTTTTGACTTCATTTAAGGAGAAGCTAAAGTACATCACATCACATCATGAGGAATCTGATGTCTCAAATAGTGATAATAATTAAAATACCGTACATGTATGAAAACAATGTAAATTATGCATAAAAATATATTGTTTTGAATAAAATTAAATACTGTAGTTAATAAAAAAAGTAAAAAATGTTTGTCTTGTATCAATTTTTTTCAAATTTGAAATTTTTTATTAGTCATATTTTATTTTTGTATTTTTTTTATGTGAATTTTAAAGTAAGTTTACGTTGTTGCTTTGCTTTTATGCGATTTTTGGAAAATTACAGTACATATCCCCCATTTTTCAAGGTAAGTTAAGTCTATTTTTGTGCAATTTTTTTCCGTGCATTTTCTGAGGAACCTATCTATCGCATAAAACGAGACCCAGGTGTACTTTGTAATAATTATAGACATAAATTGATGTATTATTATGTATCTAAGTCTCTGACACATGTTCTCTGATTGATAAAGTATTGTAGCGGATCGAACTGCTGAAACCACTTACTTATATGTATATATAAGTTTTGGCCAGTTTCAAACTCCTTTATAATACATTTATAATCTTATAAATGTTACGTGAACAAACCGGCATGTTCGAGCAAAATGGGAGATCTTATTGATAGCTTTAACTATCAACAATGGCCCATATCGGCTGCTAGATTCAAACCCCTACTATCCAAATACTTTATTTGTTTTGGGGTAAACCCTGGGGCACCAGCTAGTCTAATGAATAATGTATTCAGGCAGTAGGCTCATAATCCAGTGCTCAAAACATTCCCTAAAACTAGCTCAGTCTAATTTTAATTCAATAACAAAATTATACAAAATTAGTGGTGGAAAGAATTAATAAAAAGGTCGGTAAAAAGAATTGACTGACAAATAAAGTTTAAGTTTAAAGACATTTTATTTTAATTAACATTAATTAAGTTTAAAGATAATTTATTACCCAACATTAATTGACTAAATTTAAACATCTTTATAAATCTAATTTAACACACACACATTTTTAAAGTAACACATTATAACATATATCTGGTGAAAAGCATAAATAATATGTGACATCGTTAAATTATCTCACATTCACACACACGCACATCAATAGTTCATTTTATGCATGCTTAAGAGTTCAAATTACTTTACTCGGTAGGATTGACAAATTACAGCGGTGGCTACTACGTATAAATGATAATAAATAAATGTTTACCTAGGATTTTTGGAACATGGATATTGCTTGTTGTTGGCTGCTTCTGATGGAGTATATCTAACCGGTTAGATTTGGACATTTCTTGAAGAGATTTTATGCGAATCCATTGGTTTTATTCTTGAAAACAGTTGAATGTTTGATGGAGGATTTCTGAGTTGTTATGCAGACATTATTTCACAGGCAGGTTTTGATGATCTTGTTGGACTAAAAAGGCTGAAGCAGGAGCGTATATTTCCAAAAGCTGCTCAACAATGCATTTTTGTTTCTGGATACATAATAGAAACTGCACTGTTGTCTGAACTGAAACAAGACTGTCACTGCAAACTAGACTGAAAAAAACTGAACTCCGATAAAAAAAATCTGGCTATTTATGTATCCGAATTGTTTTTGTTTTAATATCCTCCAGCAATAGGTGCAGTAGGTGTTATCGAAATTTCATTAGTAATTAATCCTATGACAATGTGTTTTTGACGATTGTTTAATTAGTAGTAGCTTTCATAAACATATTGTTTTTATATTTTTAATTAGTAGCCCACCACGGGTGTGGTCTTTTTAAATCTTTATTTAACTTAATAGCCATTGCTGTGTTTTCCAAATATAATTTCTTTTTTAACTTTCATTTACATATATATTTTTTTTAATATTATTCTAACACGCATACATTTATTTACACTCGCACGCACATATATAATTTATTATAATAAGCTTGAATGAAAAGAGATTTATATATTTTTTAAATTACTTATTTTTATGAATACTAATTTAGAAAAACTTTACTTTCTTTTATAACACTTTTAGTTTGACTTTAAGAAACCCCCCTTCCCACTTTTAATCTTTTATTTCAAACTCTTTTACGAAAGATTTTTTTTTTTATTTTAATAATTTTTTTAAACAAAATTATTTTATATACATGTGCCAAATTGGCCTTGGCACAGTATATATTTTTTTAATTTATTACAAGCCAATGATTCTCTCTATGTTGATTACTAATACATTAAAGTTAGATATTAAGCATAAATTTATGATTCAATTTATCTAGTTTCTTAAAGATAGATATAGGTAATTGAAGATGTAGAAATTCCAATCACAAGTTAAATCATTCATTAGTTTTACTCAGTTGTATTAAATTGCTTAGTTTACAGAGTGTATTTCACTCATTATTATTATAATTTTCAACTGTTATTAGTGCAATGCATGATGAAATCTCTCTACAAGTTTAATCCACTTCCTTCAATCCTAACCTGTTTTCTCCATATCACACTAGAAAACTTTCTTATTTCATCCATCATTGGCACATATGAATTCATTTTAAAATCTCGATTATCTATCATACTCTTTTCTAACAATATGTCCAGGTCAGCTCCATTTCAGTCTCTTAATTTTTTTAGTGATGAAAGTTTTATTAATGTTTTGCATCTAATTATTTTACTCTTCATTGGTTCTTACCCCCAGTATACATGCCTCCATACTTAGGTAAGTGATCTAAAATTTCTATAATGTTTTTTCTAGTGTCACATTTTTAGATCCATAAATAAAAAAATAAATCATAGAATTAAACTTGGTTGGAGTGCTTTTGGTAGAAGTGACTTGATACTAAAAGGGAATATGCTTATGTATTTGAAAAGGAAGGTTTTTAACAAATGTGTTTCACCAGTTCTTACTTATGGATCTGAGACTTGGACATAATAAAAGAGCAATACAGAGACTTAAGACCACGCAAACAAGTATAGAAAGATGCATATTGAGAGTAACAAAAAGAGATTGAAAATTCAATATATGAGTAAAAGAACAAACAGGTGTTACTGACTTCATTAAAAAAATTAAAAGCCTGAAGTGGAGTTGGGCTGGACATATTGCTAGAAGAGATGATAATAGATGAATTGAAATCTTAAACTGAATTCCCTGAGATTGTAAAAGACCCAGAAAGAGACTACATGTGAGATGGATTGATAAAATAAAAAAGTGTGCAGGGGTGATGTGGAGAAGAGAAGCTAAAGATCAAAATAGATGGATTGAACTTGGAGATACCTTCATCCTGCAATGGATTGATAATGGTTGATGATGATGAAATAAAAACTAGTAAAACATACTTTGAAATCGTTTCATTTTCAAATAGATATATTTCCTTTTAATATTACTTTTATCAAATTCACTAAATCCAAGTGTAATTATATGATAAATTTTATTCATTACATTAACATCTATATTAGTCATTAAATTTATCTTATTCAACTTCATAAATTAGAGTTATTAAATTCTATTCTGAAGTAGATAAACATAGTGATCACAGTTGTGTCTAGACCTTGGATGGGAATTAATATTTAGAAAGTGAAAGTTCAGCCATTTTTATTGCTGAACCCATAAAAAGGAAATTTGTTATGGAGTTTGCAAAATATCCATGTCTTGCATAATGTGTCTGTTGTTTAATTTTTTTTAGTTATATGCAGCATACACTCAATGTGCAGTTTAATGTAAGAAGCATGTTTAAAAATGTAAATATATCTTGAGTTGATATTCCCATAATAATTAATTTTTTTTTATAATTTTGTGTGCCATAACTTCTTATCTGATATCTATTGCAGGAATATAAAAAAAGATAATTGTTCCAATGTTCCTGTGGAAATATTTAATTGTGTGATTCATAAGTTTAGTCTCAGTACTTTTTCTGAAAACAAAATAACTACATTCTGCAGTAAATTATACAACTTGTTATAAAGTTGTTAGAATTTTTCTGTGGCAACTCTAAATGATGCCTGCCAGCTTTCCAAGAAGATTGTTTCTAAAAATTATTTTAGATATAATTTTTGGTACAAAAGTAAGTTAAGCTACAGCTCCTAATAAACAGTATAAATGAGAATCATATTTCAGCTAAAACGCACTTTAGAGGGTCTCCCTCCCTTTATTTGTTTTTTGTTTTTTCTTTGGGGGGGGTGGTGGTTTTTGGGGGGGGGAACCCCCCGCCCGGGGGGGTTTGTTCCATTCAATTTTTTTATTGGGTGGGGGGTTGAAGGGGGGGTGGGTGGATTATATTTAGTTTTTTAAATTGGGAGGATTTTTTTATAATTTCTATTTAAATGGGGGGGGGGGATTGGATTGTATATTGGGGTTTGGGGGGGGGGGGGGGGGGGGGGGGGTGGCAGATAATTATTGCAAAATCTATATTTAGTTTATGTTTTCTTAAAGATTAGATGTAAAAATGAATATACTATCATTTTAGAGATCTTTGTCAACAATTCCCAAATTTTCATATTTTTGTTATGACATGTTACTATTTCTAGAAAAAGGCATTTGTGTGAATTAAAGTAATAATCGAAATGTATTACTTTTTTTTTTGGAGAAGACTAAGGATCACTTTAAATAATATAAGGATGAGAAGTGAACTTTTGTGAATGTCCAATCACTCACTGCTGCCATATAGTTTTATATATCAAAACATTCATTAGGTAAATTAAAGATTTTCTATATTTAAATTATTTTAGAAATATTTAATGGTCATAAAATGGCCAGGTCATAACAAATAACATAATTTTTATTGAGATTAATAACAGCAACACATTACTTAATTTTTTATCTTAAATAAACTATGATAAAATAAGAAGGAAAATAAGAAGAGATTTGAACACAGACTTTTAAGATCCCTTCAGTCATAAACTTCATCTTATATAACCGATACAGATGTGAAAAAGATGGCTGATCTCCAATATATGTATTTGATGCTAAACCAGTGCTCATCAGTTGGTCCAGATCATCATCTTCCACACATATATAATCAGTGCTCAGTTTATATTAAGATAGCAAATCTTCACACTTTAATGAACAGGCTTCAATTCTCTACAGTCTCCAACTCTTCTGCTATCATCATAAGAGCATTTATTAACTGTAGTGGCATCTATGATAATATTTAGTGATGATCAAATGATAGTGCATTTAAATCCACACTTTCAATCTAGTTTGTAGTTTTAGTTTTTTTTTTCAATAAAGCTTGGGATTCAAAATTGGAAATAACGAAGTTATGCATGTAGCACTATTCAAGATAAAAGCTTAAAATTCAAAACACCCTAAGTGACATGCTTAAAAATCTTTAATATATGCATCTTTTTCTGTGCTTGCTATAAGTATAATATATACCTAAGTATACAAGCAAAACAGACTACATAGCAAAATATGGAAAAACTTATGTTAGTATTAACAAAAAGAAATTGAATTAAAATACAGAAGTGAATAACAAAACAGATATCAGTGAGATCATTGAGCAACAGGGATGAATGTTAAGTTGATATGTTTTTAAAGAGATGATGCCCTGAATGGTTTACTGCAATACCAGAGTATCAGGCTTTGGAATCTGAGGTCTTTGGATCGATTCCAATGCGGGCAGCTGAATTTCTTATGATCTGTCAATAATAAAACTCTTGGATTATTTTATTCATTTAGAGAGATGATAATAAATAGACAATTAAAATTATATGTTGGATTGCAAGAGATTTTAAAAACATAGACAGAGATTTGATGATGGTTGACAAAAAAATATTTGTTGAAGTGAAGTGAACAAAAGAAGTAATGGAGGAGAGGATAAATATGAAAAAAGAAATTTATTTACGAGTTATGTTGTCAGTAAATAAAATGATGATGACAAATAAGAAAAAAATTAAATAACAAAATAATTCAATAACTCAAGCATGCATTGACCTATCATCATCAGGAGCACATTAATTGCTTGCCAGGCCTCAACACAATTGTTTGGTTGCTTAATAATTTACATCACATCAAAACTATTAATAAGTTTTTTACATTATTAAGCGATATTTTTAAAAAGATTTTAAAGTTTTCAAAGTGCATGAAAGATATAATCACCGCCAATTATTACTAATAAATAAAAACGTAAATGATTTCCGAATTTAAGTTAAAAATAAAATAAATCGTAAAGCAACTATTAATTTATTACAAAGTGCAGTAACCGTAGAAACAAGTATCGGTACATAGCTATTTAGATAAACGAATAATCATGTCCATATTATCAAACGAAAAAACATTGATTAAAAATGAACACACGTAGGTTATAAATATAATTTAATTAACTACATTAATGTTAAATAAGTATTTATATAACTTTTTGAGATGCCGTTAAAAAATTTAAAATAGCAATTATTATTTGCCTATTAAGAGATAAAAATTACTCAGTTAAAAAATTATGCAAAACTGAGCTGGGGGAGGGGGTGCATGTGTCGGATTTAGATATGGAGAGGGAATGGTTTTGTAAGATTAATGGTAAGAAAGTTTGTTATAAACGTAATGGAGAAGACAGAATCAGAAGAATTTATAAAAAAATAGTTAGGAAAGAAAAAATTGTTAAAATTGGGTTTTTGAATATGCAAGGTGGTAGGAGACCAGAAAAGTGATGGAATTAAATAAAGCAATTGAAAATGAAGAGCTGGAGGTATTAGCAGTAGTGGAAACTCATCTAAGAGAAGAAGAAGAACCTATTTTGAAAAATTTGGTATGGCAGGGTGTAAACAGAAAAAAAGAAAAGAAAAATGGGATGGTGGTATAGGTGTTATATCGAGGAAATATTTAAATATTGTTAAATGTCAAGAGCATTTGTGGTTTGAAATAAGGTTGGGTAGACAAGAATGGATGGTGGCTGTAGTGTATATAGCTACTGGAGATAGTCAAACTGTAATGGAGTAGAATAGTAGTATATATGAATGCCTAGTTAAGGATATACAAATTTTTAAAGAAAAGGGAAAGAGAATAATGGTTATAGGGGATATGAATGGACATATTGAAGAAATTGATGATGTAGATAATAAGAATGGTCAGTTTTTGAAGGAATTTTGTCAAAGAGTAAATTTGAGCATTGGAAATTTATCAAATATGTATGAGGGACAATACATATGATCTAGGAATAATGTATTTCACACAATAGATTATGTATTGGTAGAGAAAAAGGGAATGAATAAAATACGGGAAATGAAGGTGTTTGATAATGAAGAGAGAGAGTATGTAATAGTGATCATAATTTTATTGTAATAGGAATGGTTAGTAATGTGATGGAGGATAGAAATAAAGGTAGAAATAATAATGAAAGATGTGGATGGAGAGTGAATGATAAGAATAAGTTGGAAGAATATAAAATAAAAGTTGAAGAAATCATGGAGCAGCTGGATGGGGATGAGTATAAGGATTGGTGTGGTGAAATAGAAAAAGTGGCAAATAGGGTTTTAGTTGAGAATATGCAGAAGAATAAAAGTAATAAAAAAATGAGAGTTAGTAAAAGTGTAAAAGAGAGGAAAAAAGCATGCAGAGAATATAAGTGTGCTATTAAGAACAAAGAAAGTGGAAATGATATTAATGCTAAATGGAGAAAGTACTTAGAAAAGAAGAAGTTGGCTAAAATGGATAATTATAGAGAGAGGATGAAGTTAAATAGTAAACTGTTGGAGGATATTAATAAAAGTGGAAGAGATGGGAGTAAAAAATTTTGGATTAAAAGGAGAAATGTAGGGGAAAGAGAGATAGTATTAATAGATGATGAGGGAATAGAGTGTAGCTTTAGAGAAGAGGTAGAGAAAATCTTAAATAGATATGTGATGGATATAGAAAAGATGTTAGATGTGAAGGAAGTAGTGATAGAAAAAATGAAAGCAGTTAGTAATGGGAATATTAGGTTCACAAAAAATGAACTGAATGAGGCAGGGAAAAGATTGAAAAGTGGAAAGGTGAGAGGTTTAGATGGATGGGCAGCAGAGATGGTAATGAATTTAGGGCATAGAGCAAAAGCAAAGTTATTATCATGTTTTAATAAAATGGCACAGAAGACAGTTTTTCCGGTTAGTTGGAGTAATACAAGAATAAGATTATTATTTAAAGGGAAGGGTAAGGATCGTAGAAAGTTAAATAATTATAGACCAATAGCTGTAACATCAGTTTTATATAAAATTTTCTCATATATGGTAGCTGGAAGAGTTGTAAAATGGATGGAAGAGAATAATATAGTGGGGAAAATGCAAGGAGGTTTTAGGACAGATAGGTGTATAGGAGATAGTTTGTTTGTAGTTACACAACTTATGGAGATGAGTAGGAATTCAGGTAGATCATTATATATGAGTTTTATAGATGTAAAGAAAGCATATGATAGAGTAAATAAAAATAGATTATGGGTAAGGTTAGCCAATTTGGGAATGGATCAAGCTTTAGTAAATATTATTAAGAAATTATATGAAATTAATTATTATACTTACCAGTTAGGGGATATAGAATCAGTTAAAGTTAGAAATGGGGTGGGATTAAGGCAAGGATGCCCTATGTCACCTATTTTGTTTTTGCTGTTTTTGAGTGGAAGAAGGGTAGAGATACCATTAATAGGTGGCAAGGGAGTATATATTTTGTTGGGTCTTTTTTTGCAGATGATATCTTTTTGTGTGCAGAAAGAAGAGAAGATATGGAAATTATGTTGAGGACATGTGCAAGGGTGGGTAAAGAGATGGGGATTAAATTTAGTGAAGAAAAATCAAATATAATGATGGTTAATACTGGGGAAAGAGAAGATGTAGAAATTTTTATTGGGGGATATAAAGTTAAGTGTGGTGGATAGATATAGGTATTTGGGAATCACCTTATGTAATCAGGAAAATTGCTTGGATGAATGGGAGAAAAAAATGGTAAATGAAGCAAAGAAAAGAAAGGGTTTGGCAAAGAAACTAACAGTATTTTCATATAATAAATATGATGTAGCTAGAATAGTATGGAAGGGAGTTGCAGTAGCAGGGTTAACATATGGTAATGATGCATTATGTGTTAATAAAAGGGTTTTAGATTATTTAGAGAAAGTACAAAGGGAAGAAGGAAGACATGCATTAGATGCAGTGATGTGGACAGCAAAGGAGGCAATTCAAGGAGAAATGGGATGGTCAAGTTTTTATATGAGAGATGCAAAAAGTAAAATGAAAATGTTTGATAGGTTGCAGTTTATGGATAGTAAAAGAATAGCAAAAGTAGTGTTCAATTGGGTTATGAGTAAAGGGCAGGTAACAAGATTGGTGAGAAAGGGTAATGCAGTATGTGAAAGATTTGGATAAAGAATTTATATCAGTATACTTGTATAAAAGGTGGGATGATTGTGTTAGGAGAATTGTTGAGTGTTATAGTGGTAAGGAATGAAATAAAAGAATAGAAGCATTAATAAAAAATAGGGAGTTGGAGAGATAGAGAACTAGTATGGAGGGTAAAAAGAGTTTAAATATATATAGAAGTAAATGGAATATTGGATGCGAGTTAATTTATGATAATAGTAAGGAAAGTATTTTATTATTTAAGGCTCGAATGGGATCTTTAGAAACAAGAGAATATATATGTAAATGAAAAACCATGGATAATTTAGTGTGCAGATTGTGTAAGGAAGGTATAGAAAATATTAGGCACCTGTTGATTGAATGTAAATGCTTGAAAGCAGGAAGGGTACAGATAATGAAGTTATGGGAGGATAGACATGAACAAAGTGACTATACAGAAAGTGAGTTATTAGTTTTTATGTTAGGTTTGCGAAGAGATAAGGGGGATTTAGATATAAAGGCCATAGAGTTGACAAAGTTTATGTTGTGGAAATGGGATGGGGCAGAATATGGGAAGTCTTAAGAGTGGGGAATGGAGAATAAAATGGCTAACAGGTTTATCTGGGCATAATTGCTGAGATATTCTTGACTTCATTTAAGGAGAAGCCAAATACATCACATCAGATCACCTCAGTTCTTAATTAAAGAAATTTGCAGAGATTAAAGTAGGATTTTTAAACTGAAATTCCATATAAGTAGATAGAAAATAAACATTTTTTTTGAATTTCGAAAACTAGATTTAAAAAAAACTTTTTTGAACAGAGATTTTTTTTTCCATTTTAAGTAAATTTAATTATATCAGAAGAGCTTTTTCTTAAATGTGTTAATGTGCAATAAAAAATGTGGACTTAATGAGTGAAGTATTGAATAGCTTCACACTCTTAGATCTAACCACTTCAGCTTCATCTATTTAAATGGAGTTTGAAGTAAAGAAGGGTTGTTCCCCTCTTTTCCAAAGCGTAAGCTTGGGGTTAAGACATGCAGAGGTCCCTAATATCACATTTTTACACGCATATTCTTGAGGTTAAAGCCTTAGTAAATATTAAATGTTCATAATGATTTTATTATTAACTACCATATATTCATATATCATTAATTATGAGGTCAACATTGAATTGCTAAACAGAACTGCTAAACAGAACAAAATGAATTTATTTTTGCCTTAAACCCAAAAATTTAGATGAGAAGCACCTTTAGATATAATAATTAAAACTCAAATTTTATTCATTGTAAAACTCATCCAAATTCATATTTTCAAAGTATAGCTGTAAGTATTCATGAGAATAATTTTCTGCAAGATTTTCCTCATCTATAAATTCAATTTTGTTCTCAATACTATCATTGCCTAAATTTGTTTTTATGTAAATTCTCGGGTTACAAACAAAAATTGAGTATCTTGCAATCATATATCTATATATCAGCACACCCATTGTTTATAACACTATAAACATTTAATCTTTCCAACCCTTACTCTAGAATTTTTTTTTTATATGAAGTAATCCTGTAGTTTTTGTGGTCTCCACACAATCTAGCTAATCTAGCTAAAGTAGACATCTTTCCTCTTAGTGATATGTTGCTTTGAAAGGAATAATTCTACTTTTGGCAAAATCTCTTAATTCATTTAACAATTCAATTTTCTCAGATAAGTAATTAACTATATCTGTATTTTCTTCTTTTTTATTGACGTAATATCACTTAACTTTGAATTAACACTAACACTTGGTTCTTTTATTGTCAAATGATTTGTGTGCCTCCTCACTGTTTGATCATTTCTAGTTTGACTTCTCTTAATTCTTCAGAAACAATAATGGTTATTAGTCCCTGAAATGATTTTGTCTTTAACATGTGCATATCCAGATGGCATCACTAATTTTATAGCTTTCTGCATCCAAGTCAATTTGCCTATGTGCACTATTAGTAGATGTTAATTAGTACAGACAAATAGATTCAGAATTTTCAGCACAATATCTCAGCTGGTGTTTTTTAGTTGATTGACATGGAGTGAAATGTTGATGGGACATAGCTTTAGTTAAAGCTTCATTAATATCACTAAATAATGTTTTTTAGCATCTGTTTCTAATGCTGTACAACTTTCTCCACTAGACCATTAGAGTATGAATGATATGACTGTGCAAGTATGTGGTGAATTTCCCTAGTTTTTAAAAAGTTTTAAAACAAATATGACATGAAACCAGTTTCATTATCTGTAACAATAATTTCAGGGTAGCCATAATATGTGAAAATTTCATTTAAAGCTTTCACTGATTTTCAGTACTCATACGTTTGACTCTTTTGTATTCTGTCCATTTTGAATAAGCATCTATAAGTATCAGGAATATATTTCCATTAGATAGGCCAGCATGATTCACATGAAGTCTTTCCCAAAACTTATGGGTTTTAGACTAGCAGTCTTTAAACCCTTGATAGTCTGTACAATCTGCTATTCAAGCTCTTGTCATTGCTGTCATTTTTACTGGTATAGAATACTCATCACATGATCACTATCTCATCCATTGATCACTGGCATCCATTGATTGCTCTAGTTAGCACAAGATGGCACTACTATATGGAGAGTGTTGTTTTGTTTTGAATTGTTTATAGAATACTCACTGTGATTTTGAAATATCATTGTAAATCATCTGCATTATTTCACTTTACTTAAAGTCCTAGTGGCTACAACCAATTTCTTCCTAAAATAGGAGTGAGGTCTCCATGATGTACAATGAACACACCTTTATTTTAACCATCAGCTTGACTGGTACCATTGCTTTACCTCATATATAAATCCCAGTTCCATTTATATTCATGGCTATAACCTCCACTTTGTCCATGATGCTCTTTTTTCACTTTCTTTATGAAATTTGTTCAATTTTTAGTGAAATTCAAGACAACCCCATGCCACTGTCAATTTTCATACTGGGTTTTACTCGTGAATTCATATATTTAAACAAATATGATTATTATATGCAATATTTATTGCTTTTACTTCAATTTTACTCTTGAGTTCTCCCTATAATTTGAAATCTACTCATAATTCCCCTTTATAAACTTTATCTTTTGTGTGACAAACACTTTTCTAACATATGTTTGCATTTATCATTTTTAATTTACAAGCCTTCTTACCACAACAGTAGTATACTAAAAATTTCATAGGGCTTTAACAGCTCACCTGAACTTCAGCTTTATTCACCATCATTTTATGTGTTACTACATCACTATTATTTTGAAATTCTGCAGCATCTTCCATGAGTAATTCTTGTGTTATGCATTTATCCACACCTTGTTTATATGTCAAGACCACTTCACTGTGAAGAACTTGCCATAACATGTCATCATTTATCTCCCCTAGTGACAAAAGAACATATCTGACTAGCACTCAATTCGGTGTTTCACTAATTCCCAGAGCCTACATTATAATATTGATACTTCTCATTTAGTGCTTGCCTCCTACTTCTAAAATGTAGATTTGATATCCATTTAGATATCGCCAGTTTGAAATATATAGTTAATTTTTCTTTAAACCTGAGGTATGCTACTTCTTCTGCAGGTTTCAGTTCATGGTCTTTTTGGTACTTTCAGAACATCTTTGCTCATCAGCCACAATAGTTTTACTACATTTAGACTATCATCCTCTATCTTGTTAATGAGCATATTTCTCCATACATTTTAAATACAAACACCATTTTGTCATGTTACAAACATATAATTCCTTAATAATATTTTGGAATGCATACACAATGTTGCAATTCTTGCAGTTATAAAGATGTCAATGTTAGTTGTCCATGGGAAACTTCTATTAACTACAGTTCTTTTTTGACTGTGTCAATCCATTGTTGTTTGAAAAGGTTCTTCTGTCAATTGTGCCAATCATCTGTGTACCACAGGAGTATGTAAATATCAGCTGGTTAACATAAAATAAACAGGTTTGTTTTATTCATATGTAATATATATATATCGAGAAGTGAACGAAATATTAATCTTTAATGAGACAGTCTCTATTGTCAAATCTCTTTGGCAGTGTATATATTACTTCTGTATACACATTACTTGAAATAATTATAAACCTGCATCTAATTAATCGAGATTTTGAATACTATACTAACTCTGTCTGTTACTGATTTTTAGTGTGTATTCAAAATATATAATTAATTTGCATAAAAGTATTTTAAGTTCAGCCTATGCTTATTTTTTGGAAATTTTTCTCAAGTGAATAATAAACAATTATATAAATGTTGTGTAACAATTATTTTCCATAATGTAACTTTATTTACATTACAATCATATATACTTATTGTAATGGTAACTTTTGAACAGAAAGACAGATATTCATATATTAGATGAAAAATGGGTTTGAACCTGGAATATTTACAAACAAAGATATATACACATATAATGAGATTTTCTAAATGTGTACAGTAAATTTTGGTTCAAATAAATAATAAGTTGAAAGATTAATAAAAGTCAAATAAAATTTAATCAAATATATAATATTAACCAATGTGATGATGATGATATATAATATAAAAATACTCCCAACAGTATTTTATTTGATTTTCAGTTTCAATAAAAAGAAACTCAAAGGTGCCAAATCTTCTAAAAAGAAATTTTATTTTTGGAAAACTTTTACAGGAAAGATCATCATAAATTATGACCACTATCCTAGAATTGCCACGAGTGGATTGCATGATTTTTCAGAACTGAGAATATTGATTTAGAATAAGTGTGTAAAAAGCATATATTTGAATTGTGGTACAAACACAAAGTAAATGAATTAATAAATAAAAAGTAAACCATTATTTAATAATGAATAAATAAACTGTGTATATGCTTGCACAAAAGTATTTTAGTAACAAAAGATATTTTAAATTTAAGCTAAGGTTCAAATTTAAGGTCTAATGGTATTTCTAATAATAAGATCTTACCACATTAAATATTGAAACAGTCACTAACCATGTTTTTTTCAGGTATGGTTCTTTTAATATTTTATTGTTGTCATTAGTTTTCTAATAATGATCTCATATATTGGTGATGCTAGAGTAAATGTAACAGCACTGGTGACATTCTGTGAGGTATAATATCTGCAGGTCTTGGGTCATATACACAGGACAATCCATTTTTCATTCACAGAAATATAAAGGCATTGCATAAGCTGGTTTTTCAAACTTTAGCACTAATTTCTAGATCTGACTGTATTTCCAGGCATGTTTATTCTCATGTGATTTTTGGTTATCTAGCATATATAGTAAATAGATTTCATTTAAATAAATTCATCATATTGAAAATCCTTTATAAACAGTAACAAAATATGGATGTGGTTGAAAACACTTAACCAATGATTGTTTCTTTCTTTACTAAGGATTTTGGCAACACAGCTTCAATAGCAGACTGCAGTCTAGCACAAAGCAATATGGAATGAACTGCTGGGTTCCTAGAATTAGAATAATAGTAATAATAATGCCTAGTTGCTTGTTTCCAATCTATTTATACCCATTTTATGTTGTCCAAATAACATATTTGTCACTGTCTAGAGAATATGTGAACTTTGCACTATTACAACAATATATTTTTTGAAAAACATCCACTTCATTTCTCCAAAACATGTTGTAAATGATCTCATTTCCGGTTCTTAAACAGCAAACAACGTGAACGATAGCTCTCCTCAAAATTGAAATCAGCAGGAAAGGGGGTATCAAACCCCATTCCAAACCCCTAAATACAAGGTAAGAGAAGTTTTATATATTTAAAAATGGAATGTGATAATGATATAGATAATATACATAGCAATTCAAGCTTAAATTGTCACACTCAGTCGTTCAACAGAAACGATAGCCGAAATCTTCATAGCTATAATAACAAATCTCAGGCTCCATCTGAGATCAAAAACCTTCCCATTAGCAATGCTAAGCACCAAATAATTACTGACAACATTAAAATGCAAGAAATTATACAAACTTTGTCAGTTATATGCAATAGCATTGGTTTCCCATCGGGCGAAATAACAGGTAATATTAATAATGCATACAAAAACAGTAACAACACTCACCGTATTTCCCAAACTCCTTTAGGAGAAGTAAATAAACACAATTCATCCACAACCACGAAACACTCTCAGAATAATTTGGAACAAAAAATAAAATATCAGCAAAATCTATCTGAAGAAAGGGAAAAAAATTTTTTTAAATCACCAGAGGTCACCAAATTTGCTGCTGTAACACCAGAGACTGTCAACAGTATTTCGGGAGAAAAAAACGAAATAACAGATAAAAAAAAAATCAACAAAACCCATTCACAAACAAATGAAAATTTCAAACTAGATGAACCTTTAATATCTACATCGTTCGCACATTTCAAAACAGGCTCACAAATACAAACCCTTTCAAAAAAATCTATATCCTATGCTAACGCTTTAAGTATCAACAAAGATGTTAAAACCGCGGAGACTAACTCGGTCAGTAATATTAATGAAATGCTTATAGGCATATCGGAATATGAAAGAGAAATCACAACAGAAGACAATCAACACCCCCAATCAATTAAGATATTAAATTATAATAATATTACCGACGAAATGCATCAAAACATAAACTATAATTTCAACAAAACTATTCCAAACATGCTCTATAAATCTTTCCAGAATTATTACAATGACAAAACTCTAATCCTAGCAGTAATGAATGAAAACTTATCATTATACAAATTCCCCATGGAGCATTCATATTCCGTAATTAAACAACATGATTCAGAGTTGGGAATTTATCAAATACTAACACATCCTAATGACAGATATGTGGCAATAGAATTTAAGACCTGGGCAGACAGGCTCCAATTTAAAAACAATATTAAAATACTGAAAAATAAAATATTTTGCACTGTAGAAATGAACAGACCTATGATACTACAAGGGAAAATCAAAAACTGCCTAACAAGATTCACTGAACAAGAGCTCCAAAATATTCTCAATTCCTACAGCACTGTATCAAAATTTAAATTCCTTCCAGACCCCATCTTGAATGGAAACATAATCTCAAATGCAGCAATCTTCTCACTAGCCATGAAAAAAAATGTTTCTCCCGCTGACATCCCTACTGTAGTTAATGCAAGAGGTTCACCAATGGTCTTAACATTCAGGGGGGTGCGGCCTCAGTGCTTTCACTGTTTACAAAGGACACACTTTATAAAAGACTGTTTGGCACGTATCTGCACTACCTGCAATCAAAAGAAAGGCAAGTTCCACTGCTGCAATGGAAAAAATATAAAAACAACAACCACTACAGACACCAAACATTCACCTATACAGACAATAATATTGAAAACCACACTGATAAACACAGGGCTTCAACATCAAACTATACCGAATCTATAGACATAACTCCCACAGATGTAACACCAGACCACATAATATCTAGAGATGAAGATCAAGATAAAAATCTTTCCCAACAAACTGAAATGGAATTCCACAACAATACAACCAAAAATAGAAATGATAAACAAACAACTACATCAAGTACACCTCATCTCATTTCAAACCAATACACAGATAATATTCAGTCAATAAACAGTACAACATTGGAAAAAAAGGGCTATGAATCAATGCTTGACAATCCTTCAGACTTGAAATCACTTCCAATAGAAGAAACAGACACCAGAATCAAAATAGACAAAAATAACACCCAATCACCTAGAAAGTCACAAAGTAAACAAAATACAATAACTCCACATCCTCAAAAAGAAAGTAGCAAAACCAATAAACCAAGGAAAAAATTCAATCCAGCACACACCAAAACTCCAAACCTGGGGGAAAAGGATGGTTTATCTGGACATTGGAATCAGGATCTTTCACAAGAAATAGAGCTAACACAACAAGCTATACCAAATATTAATAAATGGAAATCAGATGTTCCGGATAAATCAAGCTCAGATGACGATATGAATTCTGGGTTTATAACACAACTACCTACATTAAAACCAGATTCACAAGAATCACAAAGTAAACACAAAGTGTCATGGGAAAAAAAGAAAAGAAAAACCTCTGAGCACTCTGATACAGATTCAGCCCCAATGGAAGATGATCCCTATTTGGAATTACCAGATTCTATGGAAAATGAGGACCTTCCAGTACTCATGGAATCAAATCTACATCAACTCTCATTGGAAAAAGCATCAGATCAAGAAACCAATTATAGTCATTTACTTCCAAATTCTCCCCGAGACCAGGGGCCGGCTGGAGGGTCAGGGACACTAATTTATGAACTATAAAATTGCAGGGATTAATGTCCATGGCCTCAATTCATTGGCCCATGCTCACGCAATTAGAAATTGGATAAGCATTAACTCTCCCCACATCCTTCTAATGGGGGAAACCAAATTCCATAATAACACTGACACTAAAATAGAAACATTAATTGCCACTATGGGCTTCACTAAATTTTCAGTTGGACATTCAGCAGCTGGAGGGGTTGGAGTATTAATTAACAAAAAATTTCCACCAAACAAATTCTGTATTCTCTATTTGGATAACAACTTAATCTTATTAGAAATAGACTATTGGGGCTACAGAATAAATCTAGCTTATATATACACTTCAAACAATCCTACTATCTATCACAAAATAATTCAGATTTTAAATGCTATCCTTAGCAACAAATCAGGCTCTTTACTTATATTGGGAGATTTTAACACCACATATGGTTGCTTTAACCTAAAATTTCTTCCACTGATAAATAGAAACTTGATGTGTGGGGAAGGATTCCTTCCTCCCGGATCCTACTCCTTTTACACCAAATCCCACCAAACCCTAATAGACCTATTATATTATTCACCAGATTTACATTTTCATCTAAATGCAAAACTTTTACCGGTGTCGTTTTCGGACCATATGGCCCTTGTAGTTACTCTTGAAACCATGGCTGGCCTCCCAACCCCAGAAGCTCTTCACAAAACCATGTGGATGGTAACAAAATCAAACATGACAGAGGCCATAGGGTCCGAATCTTATATATATTTTCACAAAATCAACATCCTTTCAAGACCAGCTGAAGAAGCCTGGTTTTCATTTATAGGCATCCTACAGACAATATTAAAACACCATACCATGAAAGTCAAAGGCCCTAATGGCCTCTTCAGAGATCTTCTACAAATAGAGAATCAGCTTCAGATGCTCCAAAGTCAACCTATCAAAACACAAGATATATATAGTCTTAAAAACCTATACCGATCAAGACAAAAATCCCTGGCAGAATACCTATCCATTAGGAGAGCCAAATATTATTTATCACAACTACATCACTGGACAAAAGGCTACTTGAGATGGGCACTTGGAGGGAAAAATAACAAAACCACTCCCACCTCCATCATTGCAGATGGGAAAACCTTACTGGGAACACCTATGATGAACACAATAAAAGAACACTTCCGGCAAAGAATGCAAACCGCAATCTTCAATGGCACACAATCCTGGTCTGAAGTTGATCCACAGGCACCACATGGGATCACAGAAAACCTACTCCAACAGAAAATATCTTCCCTTCCAGATGCTGTACATCCTGGATTACATGGGATTCCCAGATTCCTAATCCTACACCTCAATCAATTTGCAATTCCCATAATGAAGAAGATGGTGGATTACCTAGCAACTGGTAATAGAGTGATACCTAACCTTTACCCAGTAGCACTAGTTCCATTTATAAAAAAAAATCAGGTTATGGATCTCTCAAACATCAGACCTATTTTCATGACAGCCCTGCTAATTAAAATTGTAGAGTCTGTGATCAAAGACCTCATCCAACCAAATGTCTTAAAGCACATATCTAACAACCAATATGCCAAGAAGGGATCCTCTACTGCACATGCAATGGACAACATAATCTCCATCATTGACTATGTCAGAATCCACTGGAAGTCAGGGCTGATAGCTATTCAACTCGACATTGCTACAGCCTTTGACTCGGTACATATAGACATACTCTTAAATATTTTGGCCGAGTATGATGTTCCTGCAGCTGCTGTCCAGATCATAAGCAACTTACTATACAACAGGGAAATTTTTATCACTATGGATGGTAATATCACCTCCGGATTTAAACCGACACAAGCTCTCCCTCAGGGTTCTCCCCTCAGTGCCCTATGCTTCATTGCATATATAAATCCTCTCCTGATGGATTTGGGAAAAAAATCTACTAGGTCTTTTTATACCCAATTTAAGCAGAGAATTCAACACGTTTGCCTACATGGATGATGTAATGATCATCCTACCATCAAGAAAACATATTCCTTTGCTACAAACAATATTAAGCTGCTATACTGAGAAATACAGGCTGCAATTCAACCCCTGCATGTCTGCCTCCTGGCAAATTGTTTCAGGAAGGAAAATTAACACCCTCTTCTCTGCCAAGTCACAGAGATATCTTGGATTTTCCATATTCAAATCTACCACAGCAATGGCCAAAGAGATTCAGGATAACAGCCTAGAAACAACAAACAAATTCATCACTTCCTTGTCACAAGTCTACCTTTCCCTCCCTGGCAAGGTAGCACTAATTAACATGAATGTGATGCCAAAAATAGCATACTTTCTTCCATTTATCAAATGCAACAAAAGCTTCATAAATAAAATAAATGGCTTGTGCTCAAGGCTTTTCTGAAAAGGTAAAACAGTCATGATCAGCCTCAAAGGCACTCAGTGACCAAGAAAGCTAAATGGTCTTGCTCTCCACTCCATTCAGGCATTGATTTACCAAAAAACCCACAATGTCATACACAACTTGGTAGCATCATATGGTTTTAACACAATTCTCCAAAAAAACTTTCCTTCAAAAGGTAACACCCACTGACCAACCCCCACCAGACAGAAAAACATGGATCACTAGAAACACAAGCTTTATCAAACAGCACTGCCCAATAAATGACTCCACATTCAATTCTAAAATATCATTATGGCAAGCATACACAATCCTCCATCCAATCTTACATCTTATAATCAACACATTTTATTACAATAATCAGAAACTGGTATCCAACTTTAAAAGATGGAGTCTAGAGGCCAAATACCTAGACTTCCTCATTAAATACAACATTAATTGACTACCTACTAATCACTTCCTCTTTTACAAACATGGTCACAACATAGACCCTACTTGCAGCATTTGCATGAATGGCAATGAGACATTGGAACACCTTTTCTCACAATGTATGGGATTCAGAGTGATCCGAGAAATCATACTCTCCAATACCAAGATAGATTTCCAACTAATCTCATCTCTGAAAGATAGTATCAATACTAAAATCTATCCAATAATACGTCTCTCGGTTTTTGAACTATGCCATATGGGTTACACATTGTAAACTAATCATGGAACACCCACAACCTAATATAAAACAGGTTTTTTCCAAAACAATGATTAAAATACAGAAGAGAGACCAACTCCTGGCATCATCGAAAACATTTGAAGACACTTGGACATTATACAATATGCCAAACTAACAACAAGGCAAAAGGGGGGGGGGCTAACAATCAGATAACAAATATGTGAAAGATCTAATGTTCACACCATATTGGGCAACATAGACTCATTAGAACCCAAATGGAAATAACAAGATAGTTAGAACAACAATGTAAACCCCAATTGTATGATTACACATCACTGCATACATTAGAAATAATAAATTATTATTGAAACTAAACATGTTGTAAATACAAATTGTTATACATTATATCATTTTTTTAATAAATAAACAAAGAAGAAAAAAAAATAGCCTGTCTTTTTCTGTTCCTCTCTATTTACATTTTGTTAACATAGGAAGAAGAAAAATTCACTATCAACTTTTACATTTTTTAACCACAACTTATATATATATATATACATTTTTTAACCACAACTTATATATATATATAACTTCTAAAATGTTATCAATTCCAAAATTTTAATATATTTTTCCAAAACCATCATCTGATTTTTTATAAAAATGGATGTTATTTAATTAAAACTTTCATTTGAAAGGCAGATTAAATAAGATTTGAATTTAGATTTTTTAAAGCTAGCCAAGAACACCTACAAATGCGGTTTACATGGTCTAGACTTACAGCTAAAAACAGTTCTATATCTTAGCCATTGCAGGCTGCTTGATGGCATTGCACAGAAATATTATGGCTGTTTTATGCTTCCCAACACTTTATGCAAATTTGCACAATTCACAGTTGGCTACCGTATCATCTGACAATGTCTGGAATTGAAGTGGCAACAACTTTTGAAATCTTCATAGCAGAGTAATTTCATTTCTGACTAAGAATTGTCATACTGTCCTCACCTTCCCTACACAAGTTGGAATGTGCAAAGCATTTTCAAATGGTAGGGCTGAACACAATTTGGCAGAGCTCACATGAAAAGTCATGCTTTCTCAAGAAAATATACAAGACCAATAATATGGCACTAACTGCTACAAGCAGATTTTGAAATTGTGCTAGTTGCCAATGTTAGTGAGGCTCCTGCAACTGAAGGTATTCGATTGCACATATTTCTAAATCAAAAGGTTGTGATTCTATGGCATAAATCATTAAAAAAAAAAAAAAGAAAATGAAAATTGAAAAAGACATTTTTGGTAAGTTTTTATTTTAAAAAAAGGTAATTGAAATTCTTTTTAAAAATAAAAGTTTTACTATATTAGTGTGAGGGAGAGTGGAGGGGGTGGATTGAGAAATATTTTGTAGTCACTGAGACCAAAGTTATTTTTGGTTTGTTTTTATTTTTTAAAAAAGGTAATGAAATTGTTTTTTTTAAAAAAAGTTTTACTATATCAGCATGGAGGAGTGCGGACAGAGTGGGTTGAGAAATACTTTGTCATTACTGAACCAAAAGTTTTTTTTTTTTTTTTTTAACAAAAAAGATAATAGAAATTGGTTTTAAAAATAAAAGTTTTACTATATCAGCAGTAAAGATGTGTTTGTGCACTATTTTTATTATGGTAATTTGTTAGTAGTAAGGTTTTTGTAATAACCCTAAAAATAAAAAAAATTAGACATAGAATAAAATAATGTAATAAATAGTAAAAGTTGTTTTTAAAAATCGCTAAATAGAAATTGCGTAATACAAATAAAGACAAAAAAAGTCACGATATAGCCAAATAAAAAAAATCATCATATGGGCAAAAATTGCCGTATAGCCAAAAAAAAAAAAAATCACCATATAGGCCCCCCAAAAAGTCGCAATTAAGCTAAAAAAATAACCATATAGCCAAAAATAAAGTTGTGACATCATCGTATAACCAAAACAAAAGTTACCATATTTTTAAAAGTCACTGTCCAGTAACATTGCATTGTATTGTTTTTGACTGGCAACAATGTCATCAAGAGACCAAGACCAGCTAAGTAACAAGTAGCTTTTTTTTTTCATATGTCATAGCATCGGCTGGGATGCGAACCCACAACCGTTTGCAACCAACTACTTGCTTGCAAGGCTGCTGCGATGACCTCTCAGCTAACAACGCTTGACAAGTAGCTTTTTTTTAAAAAAAAAAACTACACAATTCAAACTTCTCTGATGTATCAAAAGCATTTTTCCTTATTTCTTTACAATATTATTATCATTCAGTTTCTCATGCATTACCAAATAATACTTAATAATCATTAATAATGTGCATGAATTAATTTTTCCTTTAGCCTTTAGGCAGTTTGTATTTTTACTTCTCAAGAAACACATGCACACATGTAAATGACAAATTGTAGATTTATTATCAATCATTGAGTTTTTATTAAACACATTTTCCCCTTCAGCATTGTAGTATAACCATTGTTATAGCTACAATATATATCCACACACCTATTATTTATAACACTATACCCATATACAAGTCTAAAATAATTCACAAGTTAGATTGATAAAGAATCACTTAATTAAACTTGCAATCAATACCCACCTTCTATTATTATACAACAAACTTAAGAGCAGATAAAAGTAATTACCTTTTAATTGACAAAATAGATTGGTATTGATATAACAAAAGGGGGCATTGTTTATAGGTTCATGTAAATGTTTCTTTAGGAATCTAGCTTATGAATTATCTCAGTAATGGGTTTAAACTTGCTTGATCTGTGGATGAATTTATATTCTTAGTTTTATATATTTGATAACTAAAATCATTAGAATACATGTTTTATGTAAGAAAATATCCCATTGCTTATCGCTAGCTGAATACTCAAATATAAAATGTTCAAATCACCTAACTGTTATGTTTTATCAGCAATGATTTCTGTGATTTAATATAAAGTTCAGACTTTATAATTTTTCCCACAGAGCGTAGTTGAACAAAATATAACATTTGGGAGAGTGATTTGAACATTGTTTTATGTATTATAGCATGGTATTTTATAGAATACTTTTATGTGTAAAGGAAATATTAATTTTAACACATTTATTCACACATTATTTAAAAAATCGATCAACATATTACATCTGAAATAATTTAATTCCATGCGCACACGTTCACGCACACCTATATAAAATAAACAATGAGCCACAACGAGACATATAAGATAAACATTTATTTTAATTAAACAATTACAAGTTCTTTTGCTATTACAGGTAGACGTTATAATTAAAAAAAATAAATGTGAGCTATTAGTTTATAATACAATTCTGAAATTTAAATGCAAAAATAAATTATAAAAGAATAATAAGTAATGAACTGAGTGAAATCAAAATCTGGTTGGAAAAAAAATCTCTAAAAAGTCGCCCTACAAAAAAAAGTACTAATTTTAAATTATTTATAATTTTAACAGGAGATTATTTATTTGTGCCAGATAGAATTAATTTAATAAAAAAGCAATATAAATTTGATGACATGTGTGTATAAATTTGATGACATGTGTGTGTTATATATCTATATGATAATTTTTAAATAGGAATATTTTTTTAATAATCTACAATTACAAAATCAATTTTATCTCTACTGCTATATTTAGCAATTAAATATAGGTTCTTCCTTTTCCAACTTAGATTATTAATAACTATTGTTATGTTGAGAAATATATTGATTTTCAAATTCTTATTTGTTCTTCGTTAAATATATAATTTCCATTTTTTAACAAAACCAAATGTAACTGTGAACCGTGTAGTTAGAAACAGTTCCAAAATACATGAAAAGATGTTTTTGTTTTCTAAGATAGTGGCTTATTATCTTTGACGATAAAAAGAGGTAGGATTTATGTTATTATTTCATTATTAGGATAATAAATTTATATACACGTGCGTGTGTGGGAACAAATTTAATAAGTACAAATACAGGCGCATATATATATATAGAAATGTATACTTCAGTGGCAATATTAATCATTTGCAAAATTATGTAAAAAAAATAAATAAATACGAGTTTAGTATTTGAATTTATGTAGGAGAATAGCGATCTAGGAAGCAAATTATTTAGGCATAGAAAATAAGTTTCCTTACGTTTGATGTTTAATTTCAATGCAAATGTTATATACTGCAGAGACCCAGGAAATTATTTGAGTATGCATATTGAAATACATATGTGACAGGTTAAAATCACCTAACGTTACTTTAAACATTAAATACTGCCTAATGCTATATTCTTAATAATAAATAAAATAAAAATTCATATAGCATTAAAATACTAGTCAAAAAAACTAAACTATACTAAAATTCTTCCATACCCATGGTTTCATCTATAGACATTTTCTAAGTGTAATTCAACAACATACCATCTATATATACCAAACAAAATAGTCTTCCCATCATTCATATCAAAAAACAATTTTCTGTAACACCAAAGGATGTCTACATGAGATTGATGGCCTCAGATTCAAACTATTTTATCATCAAAGTGAAATGAAAAGAAGAGTAAAATAAACTTTGATGATAAAAGTATTTTGAATATGAATCCATCAATCTCACGAAGACATCCTTTGATGTTAAAGGGAGTTGGGTTTTGAAGTGAATGATGGGAAAGCTAATTTTTTGATATATATAGTTGGCATGTTTAGTTGAATTTTACTTGAAAAGATCTATTTGTAATAGATGAAATCATGGTTGCAAAAGAATTTTTAGTAAAATTTATTTTTTTGACTAGTATTGTAATGTTAAATGAATTTTTATTTTAACATTGATTTAAGAAATAGAAAATCTAAATTCGGTTCTAAATAAATTATAAGTAATTTTTTTCTTATATCTTTTTCTAAACAAAAGTTCTAAAGATATATTTAAAATAATCTATTTATTATCAAAATTAGTTGTTTATTTAACTCTGTTTTTATTAAAAATGGGATATTAAGTAATTATGTGAGAAATTGAAGAGGAAAACAACTCAATCCTGTTTTTCATTCATATAAGATAAAGAGTCCTGATTTAGTTTGTGCTCATGGCCATTTTGAAATCTAAAAACCACCACAGACACATCCAACTGGTAAATGATATAAATATTGAATAAAAGTACTTTAAATTCTTATTTTAGAAATTATAAGCTGCTATTCAGTATTTCAATGGTACCAAATATATTTAAAGCAAAAAATTAATGCTTTATTACAGAGATTAGGCAATGTAATATCTTACTTTGATGACATACTCATAATAATATGCTTAGAAGAGGTGCTTCATCAATATCTGTTTAAGGTATGTAAAAATTGTGGAGATTTGAAGCTAAATTCTCAGAAAAGCATGTGGAACACAGGAATTAGTATTCGTAGGATATATAATCTCAGACAAAGGGTACAAGAAAACAAGAGCTGTGGAAAATGTGACTACATCAAAAAACATTGAATAGCTCCACATTTTTCTAGGTTTGATAAAATATTTCAAACCCTTTTTAAATAATAAGACTAAAGTAGCAAAACCTCTGTATGAACCATTAAAAAAAAATCAAACATGGCATGAGAAAGCTTTTATATGAACCAAAACCCTGTTGTTATTGGAAAAATTACTGGTTCATGTTGATAATAATCTCAAAGCGTGCTTAATCATACAGAATTGGCATGGGGGAAGTTTTATGATATCCATGTTACAATGATGAATGACCCATAACCTATGCAACAAGGACTCTTTGAAATTTGAAACTATTCAGATTTACAAAGATGCCTTAGCTATTATGTTTGGCTTAAAGAAATTCACCAGTATATTTTCAATAGATCTTTTCCCATAGTAATCAATCACAAGTCATTGTTGAGAATATTAGTGAATAAGTAACACCTGACAATTTGAGTCCACATATGTTATGAAGGAGAAATATATTGCCATCATATGATTACCAGCTGTCATATAAGAAAGGGAACTAGATTTCACATACCAATGCTTTGTTTAGAAATGCAGATAAATATGAATCACATAGTAATGAAATAGAAGTTAATTATATAGCTGTCCTGCAGTCAGACATCTTATATAGTAGCAAAATAGACAAGGGCTGATAAATGATATTGGCTACTGATTGGATAGATTAGAAATGGCTGGCCACCTATGAAACAAGTGTCTTGCACTTGCATTTTAGACAAATTGTGACAAGTTATTAATCAATAAGGATTGTGTATTAATGGGTGATAGAGTAATAGTACCAACAGAGGATAGTGGAAAAGTTCTAGGACATTTGCACAAAAGCCATCCAGAAGTTATGAGCACCAAAACATTAGCATGTAGTTATATCTGGTGGTGAAAGATAACTACAGGAATTGAGAAACATGTTAAGAAGTGCACAGCTTGTTAGTCTGAAATTAGTATGAAACCTAAGGAGTATATACCATGGACTAAAGGAATTAAACCATGATAGAGACTTCACATGGCCCATGCAAGCCAAAACAATGGAAAAATACTTCTCATTCTCATAGATGCATACTCTAAATGGTTCGAGTATTGCATCATGAAAATCACAAGTGCTGGTGAAACTACACAAAGTTTGAATGCAGTTTGTTCATGCCACATATTATAAAGAAAATTGTTTTTGATAATGGCACTTGATTCACTGCTCAAGACATAGAATATTTTTTCCAAGTATAAAGGCAGAAAACACATCTGTGCATCCCAGTATCATCCTGAATCGAACGGCCTGACTATGAAAGTAGTTCAACAAATTACAAAGCCTCTGAGAAAAACTAATGATACTAACCTACAACAAGCTTCATATGATGCTATGCTACATTAACATTTCATGCCATTGATGGTTATAGATAAATCTTCAGCAGAGCTGCTGATTAGCAAGAAATTGTATATAAAATTATCAATGTTACTTTCAAAAGTGAGTAATGTGGGATCCATTATAAATAAAAAGTGGAAAAACAACTGTCTTGAGGAGACTGATGGCAGATCACATAGAATGACAAAACTAATACCAAATGCAAATACTTCAACTTTATGCTCCAGCAAGTTCTCATTGTGATGAAGCATAAGACTTTTACATGTATATGCAAATGTTTTTGATTACACCAAACAATATTTCTAAAATTGTCATGGAAAAAATTAATGCTAGAATTATTAATAGGAGACTGAAAGATGAAAGAGTTGCAGGTAAATTTAATTATGTAATAAAAATAAAAGAGGATACAGGTATGTGGAATTTGCAGAAAATAAAAAAAAAAGTCTGATAATTCTTTTTTTGAAAAAATATTAAGCTGAATAGGCATGGCAGCACCCAAATGAAGTTTCAATGAATTGGACTGTATTTCCATTAATAGAAAATATTGGGGCCAAGTCTTGTAATTGATTTTTAACATCTACTGAATGGATTTTCTACATATTTTGTACAAATGAGCACTACAATATTTCAGAGTTTTCCAGCCTAAGAATGCTTACCGGTTGCATTTCAAATCACACTTGGATCTGTTTAATATGTTTTGAGTCGTATATAATAGATGGTTAAATGTTAGGGTAATTTTTAAGCAGAAGCTGTCATTTAATTTAAATAAGAAATTATTAACGGTATTACACTTAAATAAAAAAAGCAATGAAGAATGAAATCTTACTTTTCTCTTTGGACTGTTTACTGTCTTAATAAAAACAAAAATCTTGCATCTGATTTGAAATTTTAGGGCAATATACAATTAATTAAAATAAATAGGGAGATTTGAACTTAGGAGTTTCAGTCTATATTCATCCTCTACTCCATTTCAAACAACTGATACACATGTCCATACATATGTGAAAAAAATAAATAATTTCTAATATATGTATTTCATGTAGAACCAGCATTCATTAGTTGGGACAGATAATAATTTCTCTTACATAATGCAATCAGTGCTTGGTTTATATCAAGCTAGCAATTTCTTAAATTTTAATGAACAGGCTTTAATCTTTTCACCCTTCTAACAATTCAATCATCCATTTCATTGAAAATGCTGATTCTGCATGAAATACATATATTGGAGATAATTTATCTTTTTCACATGTATGTGGTCATATGTATTGGTTGGTTGAGATGGAGTGGAGGATGAATATAGACTGAAAATACTAACTTCAAATCTCTGTATTTACTATAGCAAATATTCTATATATTGAATGAATAGATTAAGTAATTAAAGTAGAAAAAAAGGTAAGATAAAATTTTAATTTCACTTTGAATTGTTTATGCAAAACTTTCTATATTAAATTGCGTAATTAATAAAAACAAAAATTATATAAATCATTATTAATCTACTTCTATTGTTTAATCTTGCTTCAAATTTTGTACATATGTTCAGTTATGATGACAATACAATATTTCAGGTTGTCTAGTATTTAAACCCCATTCAAATCAGTTTGGTAAGTTTTTAAGCATCAGCAAGAATAGTTGATGCTATATTTTTTAAGAAAATAGTTCCAGTCAATTTGAAAAGAAAATTTTAGTGGTGTTTACAGTTAATTAAAATACAAAGAACAGGAAATGAAGACTGAAATCCTACTTTCTCTTTAGATCGTTTGTGTAAATCTTGTTTTTTTTCAAATTGATGCCTTCACAAATCTTCTAACCAAAATTACATACAACAAATGAAATTGTAGTTCAAAGAAAAAAAACTTGTTTTTCTTAGTATTCAAATTAAATAAAATAATTTTTTAAAAATATTTTTATTTTATAATATCTTTCAAAACATTCAAAAAAATATTTTTAAAAAAATTATTTAATTTAATTTAGGAACTAATGAACTAAAAAGGAAAAAAAAATTCACAGATTATAATTTTGGTTGTTATATATAATTTTATATTAAAGTGTGAGATGTTTATAAATTAATTAATTCAAGCAATAAGTTTGTGATGATGCAAAATAATGTTTTATTTAATTAATTTATGAATGCTTCCACACTTATTTAAAGTTACATATGACAAGAAAAATTGTGATCCAAGAATATATATATACCTTTTAGTGCACTAGTTCTCAAATGAAATAAAAAATACTTTTTAAAAACATATATATATATATTTTAAAGTTGAGTAAAGATTTTTTACTATTTGTAAGTCTACAACAACTAAAAACATTGCACAGGAAAACCTAGTTTTATAGTGATTATCAAGGTCTATCTTGGATTCATTAATGTTTGTAAAGATTAGGGATATCACCTTTGGATGTTGTCATACAGATAATATCACGTAACATGTAATAAACACAATAATGGTCTATTCAATATGATATTTGTGGATCACAGATTAGTTTGTATAACCATTACAAAGCTTATTTCTAATGCACTTTTATTCTTGCATTTATTTTATATTTTCATTCTATTGGAATTGGAATGGATATGCCTGTTTGCAAGTTTCTGCAAATGATGGTGACGAATATCCCAAAACCTTTTATATATTAAGCTTTATATTGCAAACGTTATCATCAATTAGTAACTTTTTAAAATTTTTGTTGATACAAATATAAAGAAAAAAACAGTTAAAAGCTTTCATTACAGATCCTCCTTGTTAAATTTGATCACCAAGTTAAAATGGTCTAACTAAAAACCTAGTAACTTATTAAAACAAAATTATATATATTTATTTAAAATGTCATATTTCATCTGGCCTCTAAATAATAAATTATTCCAGATCTCATCTTATCTAGATCTAATTGAGCATTTAATGCTTTAACCAATGCATGTACAAATAGATAACACATCAATAATGACAAGAATGGCCAATAGGCAATAATTCTCACTTAATCTGAATGTTTCCATTAGAGATGGAGATTTGGCAATAAATAGTCGAGTTATTTGAAGATAGGAACAGAGAAATTTTGTCACACAGCTGAACAACAGTATTATGTTCTTCTGGTAGAGAACTATCATATAACTGAATAGCAGTTTACATATCCTAGAGAGAACTACTGTTACAAAGCTGAAAGGCACAATGTACCTTATTATCCATATACGTTCTAGAGAGAACTCCTGTTACAGAGTTGAAAGGCAGAATCTACATTCTCCAGACAATTACTGTTGAGCAAAATGATTGATGCAGGGAGGCAGATTCACATTCAGGATGGAAAGCAGCTAGAACCAAACATTGGCATGACGCAAGCTGTCAAGTACAGCAAGTGTCACCATACCTATTTATCTGGAAGGCTGTCACAGAATAGCAAGAAGTGGCAAGTAAAACCTATAAGGGCACATGAAGTCCTTTCTTCTATAGTTCACCCTAAGACTAGGAAGTATACCTTGCCAAGGTTAGCAGGCAGAGTATAACCCTTGTAATAAGCATAAATATACAAATATATATATTTCCATGTTATATTAATAAATATATTATAAACCATTTACTTACATTTGTGTATATATATATTAATTCATTTGTAAACACAACAGTTTGGTGCAATTGACAAAATCACAAAACTTTTTTTTCCTATGGCTGAAAAAAAGTTTAAAATGACAGTCTTACTCTACAGGCTATTAGATTTTGTCACTAATAAAAAAAAGACCACTAATTTTATTGGTGCATTAATAAAAAAATTTTAAAATAAAATTTGAGTAGATACCCATCAACAATAAAGGTAACCCCCCCCCATGGATTGCTTAGCTTTGTGTTATTAAAAAATTGACAGCTAACCTTATTAGAACATCAATAAAAATAAACATTTTAAAAATCAATTGCAAATGGTTATCCGTTCATTATTAAATAAATCTAGAATTATTTTTTCCCCTCTCACACAGAAAGAGAGAATAAAAATAATAGTTAAAATTGGACAATTGAAGAATTTGATCCTGCCTATCCAGAAAATTCACTAAACTATAAGAATCAAGTTCTTTTACACTTACACGAACGCCTAACTTAAAATTAGCCAATGCTTGTCTCTCTTATTTGACCTCAGACTTATGAGGTTCTTCCAGAACAAGCAAGTCTTAATTTTGTCAAAGCACTGTCTCTAGTAAATAACTTTTTTCACTCCAAAACCCTTAAAATTCATCCATAGATACTGTTCTAATTTCTGCACACAAGGGAAAGAGGGAAATCTATAGATTTTGCTAGTCGAATAAGAAAATGGCGTTAAAATACAATTTTAAAGACTTTTTTAATGAAACTCTGTGAGATTGTTTTGTGGCATGAAAGACCATAATATTAAGGTGAACCTGATATAACATTTGATTCTGCTTTATCTAATGTGACTCTGATGGAATCAAAAGCTAGTCAAAGCAAATATGTTAAAGAAAATGGACTATAGCATTTAAACTGTTGAGCAGAAAATTGGGATAGTCAAACTTCCAGATGACAATTAAAGTCACTGCTTGTATAATTTTGCAACAATGAATAAAAACCTTGTTATAGCTGCAAGCAACCAATACATACATATAATGTCTATACCAGTATACAGTGTGTACATATTGCAAACATGTTGGGCACACAAAATATGTTTGCTTTACAAGAAAATAAGTTTCTAAGAACAATGGAAGAATCCATTCTGAAATGCTGGAAAGGCAATTTAAAAGCTAAAAAATTAAATTCCTGTATAAACTATGTGAGTGGCACTGATTCTGCATTCAAACACTGTAACAATAGAAATCAGAACTGGGTCTGCATTGTTCAATATATTAAGAAATACATAGGCTATCATGAATAAGAAAAACAAATTGAATCTTAGCAAGAAAACAATCATCGATTACCAAGGCAATCAAATAGCATTGTTCAGACAAAAGTTAAAGTTACAATGATGAACAAAACTAGATATATGCCTATTATTGAATCTGATGGTAAGAAGAGAAATCTATTAGAACATTACTGGTTTACTCACTTAAGGTTTAGTGAACCAGCTCACAACTATAAATTCAAATAGGATGTATCTAGAAGTAGTTATTAAAAGTCTGGATTTGGACCTTAAGATAAAACAAAATCCAAGGTGCAAAAAAGAGGATAGGTGCTCATATTCAATGTTGCATATTTATAGAACTACCAAATGGATTCCAGCAGAGTTGATTAAATTTAAATTACTACAAAGCAGTGGTGGGTAGTGGTTAAAACAGATGATGGACAGCAATATCACAGACATTGGAACCAACTAAGGGTAAATTATATCTCACTGACCATTAGAAAAACCTCATCAGATGACAAAAAAAAATCACAATCCACAAATGATGAGTCACCATCCAGCTATTTTGAACATACAGTTTTAAGATCAACAAATGATGCCATTGAACTTGCTGAGATCACCAAGCCAGATGAGGCCATAATGCAAAGAAGATGCATATCAATGGACCTGCATGAGTTCATTCTCTAGGGCTAATTTTAGCCAGAGGAAGGGAATAAAAACTTTCTTCTTGCCTTTTAATAATAGACTACTCAAGATCCCATCTTATCTAGATCAGATTGAGCTTTCACTACCTTTAAACCAATGCATATTCAAATAGATAATACATATCCAATGGCATGTATAGGTCAATGCACAATATGCACACTGAATCTGAATGTTTCCATTAGAGATGGGGATTTGGCAATAAATGTGATGTTTTTGAAGGTACAGACAGATAATTACTGTTACATAGATAAATGCCAGTATTCATGTTCACCAGGCAGAGAACCACTGTTACACAGCTGAAAGACAGTATCCATATTCTAGAGAGAAATACTGTCACAAAGCTGAAAGGCAAAGTCCATATTTTCCATAAATGTTCTAGAGAGAACTACTGTCACAGAGCTGAAAGACATAATCTATATTCTCCTGACAATAACTGTTAAGCAAAATAATTGATACAGTGAGGCAAGTCCATGCTCAGGATAGTCCATGCTCAGGACTGAAGGTTGCTAGACCCAAACACTGGCATGAGACAAGATGCCAAGGACAGTTAGAAGTATCCCTGTACCCACTCATAAGACAGGTGGTAATAGAACAGCTAGAAATGGTAGATAAAATCTTATAATGGCATGTGAAGTCTATTCTTTCATACTTCACCCTAGAATTAGGAGTTATACTTCACCAAGAGTAGTAGGTGGATTATAATCTTTGTAATTAACATAAGTGTGCAAATATATATTTATTTCCATATTATATTAATAAAAAATATATTATAAAATATTTACTTACATTTATGTTTATTTATTAATAAACACAACAGGTTTCAGAATTGCTTTATGATTAATGTTTTTTATTGAAAGACATTTTTTCGTAAGTTATTTTTCTTGGTCTATTTTGTTGCTGTGGTAAAGTGAAACACCTTGTTCTATCACTTCTGATCCTAAAACTTTTTACAAACTCCTGAGAAATAAAACATTTAATTATTTTATATATTATCTGTATTTTTTTTTCTTATGGTATTATATAGATATTAACAGTGTGGAATTTGTATCTTCACCAAAATGCTTCCATATGTCAAATATAATAATATAATTAAAAATATAAGAACTCTATCAGTAGCCTAGAATTGTAAACAATGTAATATAAATTAATTTAAAAATTAAATCAATATATAAGACAATATGAAGCCAAGAAAAGATCAAAATTCTTTGAATAATAACTGAAAAGTGAATCGTTTCATTCATTTTATGCACATATTTGGAAATATTTTGATTAAACAGATAAATAATTGAAAGTTTTGGTATATAGAAAGTCACATGACATTCGAGTGCCAATGAATTAATTTAAAAATAACTTTAAAAATGTACACAATTGTCTTGGTTTAAAAATGTTATCTGAAAACAAGATTATCATTTCATTAAAATAAATAACCAATGTTTAGTTTTCAGGAGGTCACATGTTGTTTAAATGCTAAAAGTGACAAGATGAGATTTGACACAAAACATTTTAGCTATCAAGTCTGTTATTATTAAAAGAAGAAGGCATATGGTTTATTGCTTGGGAGTTCATAAGAATTTTGAGTACTAAAGAAAGATACTCAGGTGCTCTTCTAGGTTTATCTAATACTTGTAGCAGTACCATGGCTCCTTGTTTTGTGTCAGTATCAAGATCTAGTAGTTCATTGTGAAATTTCCTCATTGCTGTATTAATATTGTGGATAATGTGCATATGGCCATTCACATCTGTTATTTGTTGTCTGACTTCCCAATGAACTGCCATTTATAATCAGATTCCTTTCCATAATGAGAGAAAATGGATTTACTGAAGATGATTACCTATGAGATTGTTTTTAGTATTGTATGGCTTTCATTTATTTATATATCCATGTATATATAAGATGAATGCTCAATCCAATAAAGATAAGATGGAATCTGGACAAATCCATTACATGTGATAAGCTGAGCTACAACATTTTTCCTGGTCTAAATTTATTATTCAGAGAAGTATTGGTGAATGTCTTTGTCACTTCTTGGCTTCTTTATGTCTGATTTCATTATCATCACACTTAGTAACTTCATTAGTAGGAATGTTGTCTTTATTATCCAGTCTAAGGTCTTCATTTGTAGATGTGGTATCTTCATCAGCAGGTCTATTACTTTTGGACTTTGTGGGTTGTTCACTGCTCACTGGTGGCCCATAAATCAGTTGTAGATAGCCATTGTGCTTAAGGTGTTTTCATACGTCTGCTGTTTGAACAATTAGTCTGCAATGGATTTATCTTCATCACCTCTGTTGGAAATCACTTGATAGTACTCTTGAACACATAGCATAGGATTTGAGTACTTATCTAAACTTTTTAGTCTCATGGCCAGGTTCACTATGCTTACAGACTGGCATATTTGTTCTAGGGTTGAAATCAGTGTATTATCTACCAGATACAGGCAGACATTTTTTTGATCTTATTTTTGTGAGCTGGTTCATTTTAATCGTTTTAAAATTCAAGTGATTAAACCAGTCATAGCCTAAGAAATTATTGTGCATACTAGCTGACCCAAAGAGAGATTTGAATTATTTTACAAGGCATAATAAAAAATAATGAACAATGCAAACCTAGTATCTAGTTCCATTGTTACTGGTATATCATTAATAATAAGTCTGGTTTTAAAGGCATAGTCAATGCTTTTTACAATAATTTATGCAGGTGTTGATTTTTTTGATGTTACATTGCTATTCCAGTTCTTTAGAATGGATTCTTACACTCTTTTCTGAGCAATTTTCTTTTTTCATTTAAAACAAGTAGTTTCTATGCTGACTGACATGCTTAAATATCAATGCACTGTAGCCTGCTGCCAGGGTGTGTATGTTTTGATGTCATATCTATAGCAACATTTTTCATTTATCTTGTTGATTTACTTGGACAATTTTTATTATATTGAGTTGAATATTTGTTTAACTCAGTTTTCTTTTTGACAAATTTAATATTGTGATATAATTTATTTCATGGAGCCATCTATCTTGCTGTGGACTAAGATAGAGTTGTCTGAAAATCATCTGAATCAAACAATATCAGGGTCCATTAACAGATTGACTATAAGATAGTGGTTTTTCATTCCACAAATGAAACAATCACTCAGACTTTATTTACAAATCCCTGAACTCATGGCTCAATGCAAAATCTCTTGCTTTCTCACCCTTTCTTGTTCAATTTTCATTAGGCTTTGGATAGAAAAACACAGAGATAGTACTTAGTATAAATCAAACTTGATCAGAAGCAACAAAGTTGCTTGTGATCACAAGATCTTATAAAACTGAGCACCACATATTGTTATGAATGTTCTAATTTTAATTCAGGCTTATAAATTAGATTAGCTTGCATATAGAAAAGCACTCAGCCCATGTAGATTTTTCAATTTTCAAGATAGGTTGGATTGAACTTTACTACTGAATCAATTTTAACCATTTTGATTTTTTTCCTGCCTTGAGGGGGAAAAAGCAGAAATGAGCAACTGCTCACATTTAATTCTTTAATTTATTGATGCACTAATAATGTTATTGGTCAATTTTTTGTAATTAATGACAAAGATATAAACAAACCACAAGGATAAGAACCTATTGTCACTACACTAAATATGTTGTATTTACATTTGTTTGTAATAAACACAAACTTGTATAAAATATATATACAACATATATTTATAATATGTACACTGTTATATTTTTTTTGATACCATTGGCTATGTATAGTGTCTAATTGCTGTGCAACTATTAAAAGAAGGGGCTCAGGTACTATTTTAAGTTTACCTAACAATTCCAGATATACTGTATGTTTTTGTATGGTACACTTACTACTGTTACTATGACAGCTTGTCTTATGTTTGGTTTAAGATTTAGAAGTTTCCAGTTCAACACAAACTTTTCTGCTTTAATAATGTGGTAGACAATGCATGCACTGTTTTTCAGCTTTGACAGGTATTTTTTGTTGTTTAATTTTACCTCCAAATGGACTGCCTATTTATAGACAGATACCCTTCAATTGTGAAAACTATCAGATTCAGTGACCAGCATTACCTATTGGGTAGTTTCTGCTATTGGCAATATTTTAATCACATATCATCTCTAGCAATGAATGCTGAATCCAATCAAGATAAGATTGAATCTAAACAAGTGTATTACAAAAAGATACATTGAGCTATAATTGGTATAAAATTACATGTAAACATATGTGTGTCTGCATGAACATAATATGTGTGGTGAAGGTATATCAATTCAAGAATCTCTAAAACACTGACATTAAACAGTAAGAAAATTAAATCAATAAGAGATCATATGATTTACAAAACATCACCATAATATATAGAAATAAAACTAGATCACATATATGTGACTATAAAAAAAAATTAGCTTGAATAAAAAAAATGATATGTTTTTCATTTTTGCTGATATCTTGAGATTATAACAAAAGTGATTGCTATAGGAAAGATGCATTAGATCTAAAGGTCCAACTACATTATTCAAAAATCCATGAAAAGTCATATGCTAAAAACTAATTTGGGGATATTTGAATAGGACAACACTAGGTAGAGATTTATTATCCATATCAATCTGAAATCTATTGATTATTAAAACTTGCACTAAATAGCATATTGTGATTGGAAGATAATTTCTAATAGATTGTTAGCAATAAGAAAGTACATAATGTTGTTAATTTATTTTTATTCATGGCTGGATATGAGCTGATTGTATCAATTACACCTAGTTAAACCCCATACCTGGGGGGGGGGCTTGTCTGTGAAAGTTTATGTAACTAAAAAGTGTATTAATTTAACTTGTTATTTCAAGAATTACAATAATCAAAAACTATTATATATATTCAAAGTCATTTTTCTTACAGTGAGAGCTAATGCAATATTTTGTATTAGTCATCTTCATTAAAGTGTAGCATTGAGAAAATTGTATTGCAGTTTTTGTCTGCACTCTTGCTGCATTTGGCATGTATACAAAAATTAAAGATATGCAGTGGGTTATCTTATTCTAAAAATATAAAACTCCAAGCTGCAAATGTATTGTTCTCAGCAATTTGTTAATATTTTTTAATTAATAAAAGATTACAAAAACATTAATACAAATTTAAAAGTTTAAAAAGTTTAAATCAGTATCAAAATATTTATTTTCAATTATTATCTACATTTTGCAAAGAAATCTGCCCATTCTAACCATTGTTATAGGATGCTTAAATGAGATGTGAACAAAAAAAAGAGCAAAGTGATAAGCAAATTATGTGAAAAAAGAAAAAATACAGCCGATACTAGACATAAATTGATGACAATGCAGAATAAAAAGTGACCAATTAAGAATATGAAAAGATTCATGTAAAATTAAAGCCTCCAGAAAAGTTGTACAGGTTATTAAGATGATTAGATTTAATAATCTAGAAGAAGCCCATTTACAAAAAAATAACAACAGTATAATGAAAACAATGCAATATGATATGTCTAAGAATAAAAAAATAATTAAGTAACTACTAAATCTAATAGATGATCCTAATATTTGGCTAGACAGAATAAGCCAACAAATAATAGATTTAATGAAAAAAGGACTACCAAAACTTCTTATGAATGAATTCTCCCACCAAATAATGTGACTCATTTTTCAAAAGTTCTCTTTAAAAAAATTTCCAAATGGTGAAATCATGTATCAACCGGGGATAGTACATTCTGGTAAGTAGGATAAATATTTTGTTTTTATTTTTGTCTTTTCCTGTGAAGATATGGCAATTATTTCTTACATCAAAGATTCAATAATTCACCAAATTTCCCATACCAGTAGAACATGAAAAATCAAAGCATCATTTGGTTGCAATATTAAAATGTACAGAGCTTTAAAAGATACATTCACCGTGGAAAGTATAGACAAAATTTACCAGAAATTATTGAATAAAAAAAAATTGGGATTATTTGTGTCAAGTTTTTGGAAGATTATTATCAGTTATATAATTTCTGGATACAGTTTGGAATTTGAATGATCTGTTGAAAACATAGATGAATTATATGATAGAATATTTCTAGAATTATTGAATTGCTTGCAAAATTTAGCTCAGTAATTCAAGATCATCTTTGATGAATTTCCAGTAAACAATATAGAAAACATTCTCTAAGCAAAACAATTCAAAACAAATTAATAAATTTAATGAGAAGTAAAATCCAGAACTAGATTACAAATCTAATAAAATCATGAAAGTATTTTGCTGTAATTTTTGACTGTATTTCAGATATCAGACATCAAGTTTCTTACACTCAGATTTATCCCTGATAGTACATCACATGATTCAATCCTTGGTGTTTATAAACAGTTTATTAAATTTATAAATGTAGAAAGCAGTTATGCAGAAAGTGTATAAGCTGTGCAATTAGGGTGAAAGAGTATAACAATAGTTCAAATATGAAGGGAAAAATTTCTGGAGTTCAGGTTAAACTTTTTAAAAAAATCACATCCTGTCATTGTCATAATTATAACCTTGTTTTAGCAGATACTACTAAGACTTGTCCTGTTGCATTAACTTTCTTCGATTTACTTCAAAGTTTTCATGTTTTATTATCATCATCCATAAAATAATGGTAAATTTTTTGTAAATAAGTTAAAGGTCTTGTTATGAAGCCTCTTTGTCATACAAAGTGGAATGACACATTCTGCATGTTAAGATAGTAGGTATCAAGTAGTTGAAATCCATGATGCATTTTTTGAAATATCATAAACAAGAGAAGATCTTCAGTTAAAAGTAATGATGAATCATTTACACACCTAATAAAATATTACATGTTTATAGCATCCATCATTTTTTGGTATGATTTACTTTTATTTTGTAATCAAGCACAAGTGCGGATGCGGCGCAACTGCTCCCAAAAGCTGTTAATACAAATACAAATAGCTAACTAAAAATATTAAAACAGCTGAGCGCTTTCAAAGGATCTTACCTTCATAATCATAGCTTGCTTACGTTTAAATTTATGCAAATATACTAATTCCATCTTTTTGAAAGAGAAAAACACGTGTCCTTCCTGTTTCTGGCATCGCTGTCATGAGAGATAAATAAAGCGTCTTTGATCTTTCTTTTGAGGTCATGTCTCTCTCTACATACGATGGTAGGATTGTCCGGAATGCACTCATGGTGACTTGTGCACTGGTGCTGATAAAAAACTGAATAAGTAGAAGGATCGTTGCGAGCTCCATTGTACTCTACTTATTCAGTTTTTTATCAGCACCAGTGCACAAGTCACCATGAGTGCATTCCGGACAATCCTACCATCGTATGTAGAGAGAGACATGACCTCAAAAGAAAGATCAAAGAGGCTTTATTTATCTCTCGCGACAGCGATGCCATAAACAGGAAGGACACGTGTTTTTCTCTTTCAAAAAGATGGAATTAGCATATTTGCATAAATTTAAACGTAAGCAAGCTATGATTATGAAGGCAAGATCCTTTGAAAGCGCTCAGCTGTTTTAATATTTTTAGTTAGCTATTTGTATTTGTATTAACAGCTTTTGGGAGCAGTTGCACCGCACACGCACTTGTGCTTGATTACATACATTTCCCAAAAGTAAAATTATTTAACTTAATCGGATTTGTAACCAAGAAACTTTAAAGTGATTCTGTGGATATTTCTATAATATTTTCTTCATTTGAAAAATTTAAGTTGGTTTGAACAAATATTAGTTGAGAAAAAAACATTCATAGAAGGTTTGGAGATAATTCTAGAATTTCAAAATTAAATGGTTGAGAAAAAAATATCTTAGCTATGAAGTCAATGATGAGCTAATCATTAATCTTGCAGAAATGTTCAAAGTAAATTTTTTAAATGTAGTTCTAAATAAAGTAAAACAATAATTAGAAAGTCAGTTTGAAAAATTGAAAAATTGTAGATTTGGAGTTTGGGAAAAATTTCAAAATATGGGAAAAGACAAACAGCACAGTTAGAAATTGTTCTGAAAAATACTAAAACTACATAAGAAGACTCAGCTACTGATTTGTGATGGATTTAGATGGCAATATGCCGGTAAATGAAATGGAAATTTAGAAAATTTTAGAGTTACAGTTTTTCCTGATTATCTTTGAAAATAATTAACCATACCAGTGTCCATTTGTTTTGGAGAAAAGCCATTTTTTGGTTAAAACTAATAAATAATTACTTGAGGTCAACTATGACAAAAAGTAGGCTAATAGTTTAGGCATCCTATCCATTGAAAATCAAAAAGTATGGCAGCTAGAATTAACTTAAATTTAGAAGTTTTTAAAAAAATGCTAGAAAATGTTTTTAAATATTGTTTTATATTGCTTTAACATAGATAATACATACTGGTAATTGTAAATTGGCCACTGGACATTGTGTAGTGATGCTGTTTCTGTGCAAAAACGTTTTAATTTAATGTTTCCTGGCCGGGACAAAACAAAACACTTTTTATTTTAAAAAAAATTACTTGTTACTTTTCTAATAGTAAAGGAAACATTTAAACAAAAAAACACACTTGATTAACAAACTAATCAGCCCGAATGAAATGAAATTGCATTCAATAAAATTTCAGTGCATAGCACTGGAATGGGTAGGGGGGGCGGCTGGTTTGCAGATCCAAAGGATCATACAAAAGATACATTACTCTGATCAAACCAAGTTTATGATTTCCAAAACAATGTCCAACCTCCAACAAGTTTATGTTATTCTTAGCATTATTCAATTACTATTTTTTTAAAAATAAAAATGCATATTTATTTATAAAAGTTAGAGTCATATTTTGAAAGATTCTGCAAAAAATATCCAATGGGGGATCCATCCTAACTGAATCTGGCTCTCATTTTACTTCCATTTAATTTTTATTGATATATCAAAAAATTACGTTTCTTAATAAATTCTAAGTAGTCTATCCAATAATGAATAATATTTCTGTAGTGTAATTTTCACTACTCTCATACAAGATAGGGATTAGTTTCTATCTATTTTAAACACCTTGCAGAGGGATGTAATCATAAATATATGATGAAAGAGATAAAAAGATCAATGAACCCCAACATGCACATTTTATGCTGAACCAGCACTTGTTAGTTGACCCAGACTAAAATCTCTTTGTGAAGCGGCACATTGACATTTATTAATTAAACTATAATAATTTGTTATCTATCTATCTACCTATCTACCCACCTACTCACTCACCCACCCACCCACCTACCCACCTACCTACATACCCATCTAGCCACCCTACAAAAAAAAAATAATAAAGTACAAAAAAATTAGTATTTCAACCAGAGGATTGGTTTTCATCAGAAAGAAAAAATATATAGTAAAATGGATTTTACTGTTTATTTTATCTTTCTGATGAAAACCAATTCTCTGGTTGAAATATTAAAGTAATTTTATACTCAGGTAATTTTTTTTGTATTTTTATTATTTTTTTGTATATATTTCCTTTAGTCAGTTTGTATATATTTCATTTGATGTTTTTACCTTTTAAAATCATTATGTTGTTTTTCTTATATACTTTCTCACAGAATTGAATATGTAAACACAATCAACTTAATAGACAATTATGTATTTTAATCATATATTTATTTTCATCTAATCGACTTATGTTCAAATTAAACCTTGTCAAGATGTTATATAAATTCAAAAGGTTATATGATTTACATATCAACTCAGCACACCCTCTATTGACTAACCTCAACCCTAAAAAATGTTTTTATACTTTCCAACTTTTATTTAATGCCCATTTTCCTCCCAATTTTATTGCACCTTGTACTAAATTCATATATTGCTATTTATTTTCTTGTATATACATTATCTCATACACTTTCTTTTCTTTATAATTTCTATAGTATTTGATCACTTCAATACTTTCTTCAAATTTCTTAACATACCCTATTTCTAAAAAAAATTGCAAAATGATCTGGACTTAATATCTCTTCTATTTTCTGCTTTGTCATCCTTCTGCCCCCTTTCTATCTTACTTTTCATTGGCTGACATCTCTCTCTCTCTCTCTCTATACACACATATATATACTATCATACACCTTTACACATAATTTTATAACTAATTCCTATCATCACTTTTATTACTTCTCATTTTTGCATTACTCACTAACTTTTTTTAATGATTTACTATTTTTCCATCCTATACCTATATTCTCATTCATCCCCCCCCCCCATCATTCAAAATTTCTTTGAATATGGAATAGAAATCCATTTCTTATTCTTTTATTTTTATTACTAACCTAGTAAATCATTGAAAAAGTTAGTGAGTAATGCAAAAATGAAAAATGATCGCAGTGATAAAATAGGAATAGTTTATAAAATTATGTTTATGATGATGATATATATATATAGGTCAGTCAGTGAAAAGTAAGATAGAAAGAGGTAAGGAGCATGACAGAGCAGTAAAAGAGATATTAAGTCAGGACCATTTTGCCACATTTTAGAAACATGGAATGTTATGAAATGTGAAGAAAGTATTGAAGTGATCAAATGCTGTGGAAATTATAAAAAAAGGAAAGTGTATGAGACAATGTAAATACAAGAAAATAAAGAGAAAGGTATGGATTTTATATAAGACTCAATAAAGTTGGGAGGAAAATGGGTATTAAAAAAATGTTGGAAAGCATAAAAACATTTTTTAGGGTTGAGATTGATCAATAGAAGGTACTAAGATGATATGTAAACCATGTGACATTTCGATTTAAAATAACATCTTGACAAGGTTCAATTTTGAATGAAAGTCAATTAGATGAAAATAAAATATATGATTAAAATATATAGTTGTCTATTAAGTTGGTTATGTTTACATATTCAATTCAGAGAGAATATATATTGTAACCTTTTGATTGGTTATCCAGGGTAAAAATGGCATATAAAATATATTCCCAAAATTTTAAATTTATTATTTAGATAGTAGTAATGCTATAAACTTGGGTATTAGAGAAATAAATGATTTAATATATAAAGTTTAAAAAGAGAATTTGTAGAGATTTGATAATTGTTGTGATTTATAATCATTTATTAATATTATAATCTACCATATAAATTTTTAAATACAATAGAGGTCACTCTATAAACATTCGATAGTTTTGACTTTAATTTATTTTAATGCATTGTTCTTTTAAGAGCTAAAAAAAATCTAAAAGTGCAATTAATGTAAGAAGGAACAATTATTTACTTTGAAATAAGAATTTTGTTTGAAATTCTTGCAATTATAATATTTTGCAAACAAAAATATTTATTTTTAAATTTTATATTTAAATTCAAATAATGGTGTCATTTATTATTAAAAATGATCAGAAGTAATGATTTAAATTAATTTTGTTCATAGCATTTTCAAATAGAAACAAACAAACAAAAAAAAATCTTTTAAGTTAAAAATTGTACTATTTGGTTTGGGAGATAAACCAATCAGATTTTAGGGAATCGCTTGCTGACATGAATTATTGCGCGGTTTTTAGAAAAAAAAACAGCAGAAGATCGGAGAAACGATTCGAGAAAATTTTAAAAAAAGGCAGAGAGCTGTTTTAATAAGTTTCTCAGTAAAATATTATAGAACTTCAATAAACATCAAAATAAACAAAATATAAAACTTTAAAATATTTAATTTTTAACAAGTCAAAAAATTGTATTTATAAGCAGTTCAAACATATAACAGATTTTACAAGTACTGTAATTCTTAATACCATGGAGTGAGTAACTCAATATTCATGACGACCTAGTTTCAAGTTCTGACCATCTAATTCCAGCCAAGAAATCTCTTATTATTTTAAATTTTACTTATGATAATCAAGAAAAAGAAACCCACTACATTGTTTTACGTAAGAGAACATTCATTTATATATGTTAGATTAAGGATTTTATTAGTCATAGATTAAATGTTAAAAAAAAACAAAACACAGATTTAAAGATATGTTCTAATCAAATGTTAAGTGACGAAATGATTAAAACTGAGCTGTACTAATTTTTATGTTACTTTTATGTAAAGTTTAAAAACTTATAATGAGTGTTATATATAGGTTAAATGATAATTACATTTATATGAGTGCAAATAACAGTGGGCTACTATCTGGAAAGAAAGTATTATTTATCATTCTGAATAAAACAAAGAAGAAAAATATATATAAGATAAGTGTAATAAAGTAAAACCACCCTTTAAAATATTTAATAAGGAATAAAGATGCGTTGAAAATAAATTGTGAATAACAGATGAAATCAAACCTTAGTGCAGGGGTGGCCAAGTTTTGTGTTCATAAGATCTACTTTTTATTTTAAAAATGTTTTGCGATCGATTTGTCATAGGCGTAGTCTAAGTGGAGGGAGGTGTGAAATACATACCATTTTTATATATCTATCTAGTAAAAAATAATTATTTAACGGGCCAAAAAACTCATGTCCGGGGGAATTAAAGCAACATAAGTAATTATTAACAATATTTATTAATTCAAATTAGCTACATTAAATCAAGATTAAAAATATTATTTTCAATAATGATACGACTTAATGGAATTCACCTATCTAGAATTGAAAAAAAATTTAGAACAAAAACAAAAATAACAAAAAAAACTTGAAAATCTTGACTTAATTTGTTTCACTCGTTACCCGACAGCACTTGTCAGATTGTCCTCGCGATCTACAAAAAATGGCTTTGCGATCGACCGATAGATCACGATAGACTTGTTGGACACCCCTGCCTAATGCATTAGGAAATATAAAACTGCTGCTGAATGTAATTTTACTCTACTGTTAAAAGAAAATGTGAAATGCTTTCTTCTTAATAATAGTAGTAACCAAAAAAAGGCAAGGAATATTTTGAATGCTAAATCATTTATTACTAGTGCAAGGAGTATTGAAATCAAACATGTAAGACAAGTTGCAGATAATCTTTAATTAACAAAAAAAAAAAGCTGCTACCGTGTCAATAACCTGAGGTCGTATAAATTTTGAGAATTGCAGTAATCTTCGGATGAGAATAAATTTAGCAAAGATGATTGTAATGTTGATAGGCAACTAGGGGAATTGTTGGAAATAAAAGTGTTTGAAACAAAAGTGATAAAAATATATAGATGTGCAACCAGCTGGAATCCCGGGGAACAATTATAATGGTAGTAAAAGTTTAAAGTTTTTGTTTATTTGTTTGTTTGTTTGTTTAGAAACTTATTTAAAGAAAAGGGAAGAAAAACTTGACACATCATATTCGTATTCATTCCCTAATTTAAATATAGTTGTTATTGTAATAGGGGGGGGGGAATCAATAGATCGTGAAATTAATATTTGAAGTAATTTGATTACCTATGTCATTATTATTATTTTAAATGTCGTTAGCAAATATTGTTAGATAATTAAAATCAATAGATCTAATTAACGATTTAATGAAATATATCATAAAATAATTAATAATATTGATGATATAACAAGGGGAGGAGTTTGTGTTTAAAGGTACAATATTGAAAGAAGAAACGATGACATTTTAAATTTGATCTTATGTTTTATGATGAACCATTTGATATGGCTATATGAAATTATGAGTAATTTAGTTGGTAATTTGTAGAAACAATTAGTTATAAGAATATCAAACAAATATAAGTTAAAAATAGGAAGATAATGGTTAAGTTGTTAGCTAAAGCAGAGATAGGTAGTTTATTTAGAATACACCAAAAGATGGTCTATTAATATTTAACTCAATCTCATAAATTGTAGATTAAACTGTTGCAGGGAAATATAAGAGTTCAGATTTAATAGTACCACAACATAAAATTCTTATTGGTTATATTTTAGTATATAGGTTGCGAATAAAACCATAGGAAGATGGAGTTTGAGATCAAAAACTAATTGATGATTGTATAGTTATTATAATAATTTAAAATAAATAAATAAATAAAGATCAAAGGATGAACATCATGGAGTCTACCAATAAACAAAAGATGACATTTCACCTTATTATAATAAGATTATTGTATTGAAGCAAGAATATAATAATGTTTTCCATTTTGTCTTTATAATTTAAAGCCTAACTTATAAGGGCTTAATAATTGTAGAGGGAAGAAAAAAAATTATCTAATGGATATACTTAATTTGTGATATATAGAAAAAAATAAAGGTAAATATCCCAACAGCACTCTATCATATGAAAAGATATTATTTATTTATTTTTGCTTATTGTAAATATCCAAAATAATAATTATTTTTAATTGTTTATAGTATTACTACATTATGTGGTTATATAATCTTACTACTACTGTTATTTTAAATTACCTATTAATTAAAATGTTTACAATATCTTGTAAATAATATGATTAAAGTTGTTGTTTCGAAAGTTGACTTACATTTCTTTTGTGAGGGTCATTATCACTACATCATCTGAACCCAAAGTGTACAGTTTGAGATTAAAATAAAAAAATAATCCAGTTCAGAACAATATAACAGTTAACTAAGCACACCTTTTTAAAAAGAGATTTTAACTTGCTGTAAATTGTCTTGGTCACATAAATCATTGATAATATTGCAAATTATTAAAGTGTGCTCATCTATAAGGTATTAAACTATGAATTGCTTATTATTAAAAGTATTATATCTCATTACAATATAGCTAAAAATATTAGTTATAAGAGCAAGTATTAGGGAACATAAATATAAAATAGAAGTACAGTTTTGATTAGAGATTCAGGTTATAAGTCTTTCTTAATTAATACATTACCTATAGAGTTTAGTAAAATCTCTCTTGATATTTTATAGGTGGATTAAATAACTAATTAAAAAAAATCAATGATTATCCTGAGATCTCCTTAGTATAAATTTATTATTATGATTATTGCTAATTATAATCCTATAGAAGTAGTAAGAATAATATACAATACTATGATAGTATAATTTCTTCCTTAGTTCATGGAAAGTTGATAATTATAGATGTTTCATTATATTCATCTAATCATTATTGTTAGTCATGAGAGAATTGTATGTACATACTGAGTAAGGAAGAGTATCTGGATATTTTCATGCCATTAGATAAATACTTTTGTGTTTATTTAATGATAAAGGGTTTGCAATCTTGTTGATAGGATAAGAGAGTCTCATAATTATTAATATTGACCAAAGATAATTAAAAAATGGCAAGAGTCTTAAATATTAACTTGATCAAGTCATAGGATAGCTTAATGTAGGACTTGGCATATTGTCTAGGGGTCATTGTCCTATCAGCAGGGTACAATATATACTGAACAATGATAAAGATATGTATAAGAGATTGTGGTCTGTGCCAATTGATGAGCCCTGATTCAGCATGAAATGTGCTTCTTGGGGATTATAGATCTTTTTGATGTCTTTGATCATATGTTTATGATTACATCCCACCACAAGATGTTAAAAGTGGATAGAAACTAGTCCCTACTTTGCATGAGAGTGCTGTCGTGACATTTAGAGTACAGAAATATTATTCACTATAGTCTAATAAAATGACTAATAGAAGTTGGTAATCTAAGCAGGCTATTTCTAATTAAAGATTTTCACAGCAGCTTCTGAAAGAAAAGACAAAATTCAGTTACTCAATCTTGAGAATTTGAGGGGTTTTTCTTTGTTATTTTATCCTCCAGCTAAGAAGATAAAGGTAATGATTTGCTAGATAATACTGGACATCAATTATCTATGCTGACTGTGGTCCTGACTATGTAAAAAAAAAACAAATCTGTTAAAAAAAGTTTCGAGTTCACTTGGCATGGATTTGAATATGAGCCATAGACATAGCAGAAGGATATACTGTTACAATATGAGACTCTAGATGTTTTTTAAAACATTTACATGGATGTGAATAAGTTTGTAAATCAGCATAGTGGATAAGAAATAAATAAGCATGATGTAAAAACAATTTACCTAATATAAACAAAAAAATCATCAGTCTGTTAATTGTTTTCTAAGGTCATGCCATTTCTTTTTTTTAATAATTCTTAATTGATTCAAAATATCTAATGCAGTTAATTAATTTTGGCTGGGGAAAAAAAAACTGTTTAACGCATTGCTAAAACATGTCAATAAATCGACTGACAAATACATATAAAATAAACATTAATTTTAAAGATTACAAAACTTGCCACTTGAAAATAATGTGTAGAACTAACTTTTAACATCATAATACTATGTTACTATATCGCATAATTAATAAAAAAAATCGAACCTGGCAATACCATATTTTTTAACCTTTTTTAAAATTGGCGGATAAAACGAATGAAACTCTTAACTAATCTTCTTATCCCATTTTGATAAAAATGAGATTTTTTAAAAACGTGCTATTGCATTATATTTTTTATAATACATCACTTTTATTTTGTTTGATTGTTTTTTTCTCCCATGTTAAAAAATAATATTTAATATAGAATTGAAACTAATTGTTTTATATCATGATTTGCATGCATGGAAGGATGTGAAGGAGAAAGATTACATACACAAAATAATTCATACACAAACAGATGAAGATGAAAAAGATAAATAACACCCTTTCTTAAAATATTTAAATAAAGATATCTAAAAAAGATAAATGATCCTCCAAGATGCAATTCTAATTGAATCATCGCTCTTCAATAGTATCTCATGTATTTATGCTTAATTAAAAAAATAGCTAACTTATGGATTAAAGATAATATCCAGTTAATAAGTGATTAATGATTATCAATAATGTATTTATCTGAAGAGGTTGGTATTAAAGCTGTGAGTGCAGAAATTTGACAATTATAAGTCAAAATGCAATAGTTTGTTATTGATAAATATTGAAAAAATGATGAGGACATGTATAAGATATTGTGATCTAGAGTAATTGAATGATGTTCATTCAGCATGAAGGACATCTTGGGAATTATTTGTCTTTTTCAGATGTCTTTATTTATATGTTTCAAGATTATATGATGAAATGGATGTTTTATGTATATTTTAAAAGAATATTATAAATGAAAAAAGGAGGTAAAATTTAGTCCATGTATATTATTTACAAAACAGATATATTAATCTTTAATTTAGACTTAAAATTTACATTTAGACTACAAATAATGTGATGATAATCTCTAGTCTAATACATAATGAGAAATTATCATTAATGTATTTATCTGAACTGTGTGTGTAAAATATTCAATACTTGTAAATCAAAGTATATTAATATCTGTATTGTAAAGATTGGTACAATGGCAGAATGGCATACGTAGTCTGGTCCACTTATGACATTTCCACTCTGTCATTTTTTATTACTTGCTCCAAGAAATCAAGTATTTAAACACAGTTTATACTTTGAAAACAAAGGCAGACAATTGCAGTTGTAAATGATGCAAATAATTGGATGAAGACATATATTATACAGGCATGTAAATCACCACTTGTAATATGATAAATTTGAAAAAATGTAAAAAGAAAAAACTTATCCTCATTAATATGTAATCTTAATACATTTAATACCTTTTTGATAATTAAACAATAATATTATTCTTTTATATGAATGCATGTTAAAGTATATCACAATTAAAAAACTATATGATGGTAAGAATAATGTAGTATTAAAAGGAAATATGCCTATGTGTTTGAAAGGAATATTTAAAAAATGTGTTGGACCAGTTCTCACTTATAATGATTTGAGACTCGGATACTTATTAGAAGAGCAATACAAAAACTTCAGACCACTGAATAAAATATGGAGAAATGTATGTTAGGAGTAACAAGAAGAGATCAAAAATCAAATGTATAAAAGAAACAATAGACATATACCACTGTCGTCACTGAAAGAATTGAGACTGAAATGGAGCTGGGCTGGAATTATTGTTAGAATAAATAACAATAGATGGATAGTTGAAATTTTAAATTAGGTGCCAAGATTGTAGAAGACCTGGAAATAAACCACATGTAAAATATATGCATAAAATAAAGATATTTACTGGTATAATATAAGGAAGATAGGTTTGAGATTGGAAAAACTAGATTAAGTGTGGAGAAACCTTTCTGTAGTGGTTCATCAATTGTTGAAGATGATGATGATGTTAACCAAGAACTTTTATCATATTGATCTGATATTTGACAAGGTTTTTATTATGTACACAAAATTGCTTAATTAGATGGTATGTAATGACTATAAATTCATTAAATATTAATCATTTTCTTGCTTTGATTAATTGTGTCTGATTAATTTTTATTAGAATTATACATATATTTAAATCATTATATGAAAGGTAGACTTGGACAACTTATTGATTGACAAAGTCACTAGAACAAGACTTCATAAAATTTTAAAAACAGATGCCAAGATTGTAAAACTAATCAATAAGTTTTTAAGTTTTCTGGATCTGAAGTTATGAATTCCACTATTATAAAATCACATTTTAATTAGATCAGACATGTGAAACAAATGAATACTACACGACTCCTAAGAGCATGGGCTATAATAAATTTGAGCCTGGCCTTCAAAGACACTTTAAAGAAATGCAATGTTGATGATTTTCATAAGGAAAATATTGCATAAAAGAGAAAAAAGTTTTTTGCAACAGAAGTCAAAATACAGGACTACAAAATATCAAATAAACAGAAAAATAAAGTAACATTTTCTATTTGAGGATATATTTGTGGGTCACAGATTTGTTTGTCCATTTAATATAAAACTCATCTCTAGAATTGCATTTTTTCTCTCTCTTGGAATTGGAATGGCTGAATTTATTTAAGAATAATGTGTTCTGATAATGATTTTTATGCTTAAATAAATTAAAACATGATTAAGTTAAGAAAGCCACATCTATTTATTTGAAAGAAATAGAAAATATACTTATTAAAAATTAAATACTGTCTACTGCTGTACTAGTAATTATAAACACAATAGAAATTCATATAACACTACAATACTAGCCAAAAAACTAAATTTAACTAAAATTCTTCCTCAACCACAGTTTAATCTATTAAAACATAGATCTTTTCAAGTAAAATTAAACTAAACATTTAACATATATATAGAAAAGAGAATAGCCTTCCCATCATTCACTTAGAAACCAACTTCCTTTAACAGCAATGAATGTCTCCATAATTATTGATAGCCTCATATTCAAAATATTTTATTATCAAAGTTTCTTTTACCCTCTTTTCAATTCACTTTTTCATAAAAGATAACATCTGCATTGTCAAATAATATATTATGACCTGTATTCAGTTCATGAATATACAAACTGAGTTATGATATCTATTTTTAATTTTACTCTTATGAATTTTAACTCTTATTAACCTCCTTTTTGCTAGTCATGGTTAAAAATGTGATGATTTGGCATGGGCTTCTGACTGTCCAAACCCCTTCACTTTTAATGGTATGTAAGACTTAATTTACTTTGACCATATAAATTTTATAACAATTGCAAGAAATCTTAAAAACTACTCCAGGAACATATTTGCAATCAACTGTTTTTAAACCATTTATAATTTAAATTCAGGCCTTCCTTTCAAGCAACTTTTATATCACCAAATAAAGAACTATTCTCATAAATCAATTTACTAATTGATTATTTCTATAGCAAATAAATAAACATTTTATTCTCATTAACACTTAAATCTTTATTATTATCAAATTTATAGATATTTTTTACTAAATATAATATTCCTAATAAATTTATTATTACATTGTAAGTCAACATAGAAACAAATTGACTCCTGTGAATATAACTATTACTTTAAAAATTATTAAGCCTTCTATTCCTATAATAGGAATTCAACAAAGAAAGTCTCTTATGAGTAAAAGGTTGATAACTATCTGGCCTTATCATATTTTTTCCAATTTTTACTGTAATAAAATAACTACAAAATAAAACATCCACTTTATTAATTTAAATCCAAAAATTTTAACTTAACAAGCTCAAATGTATTGCCTCCCCTCAATAATAAATTTAGTATTAGAATCAAAAGCATTCAATCCATCAAAAAAAATCTATTTATCTTCCTATATAACAAACAAACAATCATCAACATATTTGACAAATAATTCAAAAACAAACAAACAAAAAGTATTAATAACACTACTCTCTAAAAAATCAATATAGATGGAGCACAGTAAAGGAAAAATAATAACCCATCCCTTTTTAATTTTATACAACACATTATTACACACAAAATACATAGAATTCTCTAATAACAATAGCAAATCATAAATTACCTTAATCTTGTCTGCAGAATAATATTCAAATTTCTTCAAAACATCAAGAAACACATTAATACTTTTTATCTTATCAACTGATTGATACATACATTATGTAATTCTTAAAAAGCATTATAAAAAATTCATTACTAAATGATTCAAAACAGTTCTTGACTGCAAATTCCTTGCAGTTGTCACACAACTTATATAGGTCAGAGTAAATTAAATTTTAATGAAAGAGTTAAAGTTCATAAGAATAGAATTAAAAATAGATATAACATAGCTTTGTATATTCACAAACTGAATACAGGTCATAAAATATTATTTAACAATTCAGAGATTATATTTTATTTTAGAAAAAAAAAAGGGAATTAAAGAGAAGAATAAAAAAAACTTTGATGATAAAATATTTTGAATCTGAAGCCTTTAATCTCTTGAAGATACCTTTTGATGTTAAAAAATGTTGTTTTTTAAAGTGAATAATGAGAGAAGGCTTTTGTTTTGTATATATATGTAATTTTCAAATCAATATATATATGAAAATACAGTAAAATTTATATAAACTATAGTTATTTTATTAGAAGTACTTTCAACTATACATTTTTTGAATATTACATATATTTAGGAAAGAATATAGATATCAAACTTAATTTATTATAGATACATATATATATGAGTGTATGTTTAATTGAATTTAATTTGAAAATATCTAGTTGTTAATAGACGAACCCATAGTTGTGAAAGAATTTTAGTAAAATGTAGTTTTTTGGCTAGTATTGTAAGGTTATACGAATTTCTATTTTAAAATATAATTAATATTTGTTGTAAAGTAGTAAACAATTTTATTTATTGTTAAATTTAAAGTTTGATAAAGACCAAAGTTTGCAAGAATTATTAATATTTTTGAAAATAAATATTTTATTAACAGCTGAAATTTGTTATTTTTTATATATTAACAAATATATGCTAAGAATGAGCTAAGAAATTATACTGTTTGGAAAAAATTACGTAAATAATTATATAATCTAAATTTGTAAGAAAAAATCAAAGTATGTTTTGGAAACGTAATTACAAATGATTTCCATTAATCAAAAAAGAAATTAAAAATCTAATGATTTGTTTTAAAAAATATGTTTCAATGAAATGTTGGTAAAATAGAATGCAATTAAAAATATATTAATTATGATGTAAATTTAAAAAAAAAACACCAAAATATTTGAAAGGGTCGTTGTTTATTGATTTGCATTGTGTGATGTTGGAGAAAAATAGAATCTAAATAGAGAATTTTGCACAGATTAAAGACAGTTGAAATATTAAATCACTAAACAAATCTACATTGCTTTGAATCACGATCATTTGGAAATGCCGAAGTTTAAACAAAAAGAAAATAGAAATCACTAGAAATTATATTAACTCAACTGAAGAAAACCGCAATCTTAAAAATGTAGAATGAAAATCTATTAAAAAAATGAAACTTATAAGCAATAATTTAGCTGTTGTTGACATGCGTGACTAGATACACATTATATATTAGCACATTTTTTCAATTATCTAAAAATAGACCCCGCCCCTGTGAAAGGCTAGAACTCACGGACATTTTTTTAGAACTATTTGTACAGATGCCTTTATCAAATCAGAAAAGACTCAGCACTTACAAAAAAAAAAAAAAAATGGCTGATATAAAAAGAGAAGAGCAAAAAAAAAAAAAAAGAAGAAAGAGAATTAAAAGCCACACAATAAAAATTTGAAAGAGTACTCAAAATATGTTATAACACACCAGACTAAAGATAAAAGATTTTAAATATGAATGTTTATTATATTAAATAACACATATGAAACATATCCTAAATAAATAAAATTTTTATTTAATAGCACATCTTTTATATATCAGTTTAATTGTTAATCATCTTTTATATTTTTTATTCAATATATATATTTAAAAAAATATAAGCATTTTTTTTAACTGTATTTTTTTGAAATTATCAATTAAATTGATAATTTAAAAAAAAATATCTTTCAATATTTTCTTTCATTTTAAAATGCTTTTTCTGATATGCAATGTCAGGGTTGTAGTTTTTTGTTTATTTTATTTTTGTCAGAAATATAATCAATAAATATATACTGTGCAACCAAGAAAAAGGTGACTTGTTCTTCTCCAAGTTGCCTTAAGCACCATCTCTTGATGTAGTATTATTGTTTATGACAAAATATTTAAGGTATTAGCAAGTCTAGATCCTGAATTATGACTTGAAACAAGATAGTATAATGGAATAACATGCTAAGATTAAATTTTGTTGTAATTAGGCAAAACTGTTACTGAAAGGTTTGAAATAAGTGATGGTAGTAAAGCCACAAATCCCAATAATGTTTTCAGATGATGTGCAATGAGAGAATAAAAGATGACCTACAAAAGTAAAGTTTATTGGCATCTTTCATGATATAATCCATGATCCAGATATACAGGCACCTTATCATTATGTAACTCATGCATTAAGAGAGAGTACTGGAAGGAGCTTGGAAAGATAACCAGTCATCTTTTTTCTGGAAGTCATTTTAATGTATGTATTCTTAACTAAGGAATTGGGATGCAATAATTAAAATTTACAATTGCAATTTAAATATAATTGATTCATTTTTTTAAATAGCAGACTCAGTATTGAATAGTTCAGTATATGCTTGTTATATTGCCAATTTCATAATAAATATATCTATATGTAATAACAATGAAGTTGATGATTTTTTATTAAAATCTAATAGGTGAATAATTCAATTTTGTTTATTTATAATTTATTATTTTTTTAAAGTAACTTTTAATTCTATATAAGTTTCTTTATCTTTCTACTTTTAATCAGATTTGTGTGGCGTGTAGATAACTAATAATAATAAATTTGACCAGAATGATATATATATAACGGAATAATGTTATGCATATATATATATATTCTTTCTCCTGAACTAAATATGAAAAATAATCAATTTAATAAACAACTGTATTTTTAAATCAAAAATTTATTTCTATCAAATCGACTTTTCTTCAAAATTGAACCTTGTCAAGGTGTTGTTACAATAATTCAAAAATATATCACGTGATTTGAATATCATCTAACACACTCTCCATTGGCCAAGCCCAACCCTAAAAAATGTTTTTGATTTGATGGAAATAAATTTAGAAAGTATTTAAGAAAAACAACATAATGGTTTTAAAAGAAATACCATCAAGTGAAATACATATATATGTATATGATAATAATACTGATGAGCTAGATAAGGTATTATAATCCTGTGATAAGATTAATACCCATGACAATAATGTCAGAAATGATGATGATTAATAAGCATCACTTATTGACAAGCACATACTCTAGGGATTGACTATATAAATAACTTAGTGTTTTTCCATACCAAGAACACAATTATGGAAATGATATTTTATGATTAACTGACTTTAAATTTAGGACAGCAGATTGAGATAAATAAAGATTTAAAACTAATAGAATTAGAGCCTATAAAAATATCAATCCATCAACCTGGATCAATGATAGTAATCTCACGTTTTGAATATGAATAATAAATTAAAGCTGGCCTCTGTTCTATAGCTTGACCTGACCTCTTGTATCATCAATGTGTGTGGATTCTGTTATAAATAAAAATAGTGCATGTAGGTAATAGTACACAAAAAGGATTTTGTTAGTTATAATGTATATTTAAAATAAAAATTTTATAATATAATAATGTAATACAGAGAGTGTACCAATAGCTCAAACAAGCTCATAATTAATAAGTGCTGTATGAGAAAATATTTAAAATCTCTATCCAGAACTTTCCCATCTCCAGACCCACTGGTTTTGAACTTATGGCTCACATCAGTGGAGAGCTAGAATGTTCAGACACTAGATATAAAATATCAACTCAAAAACCAGCCCTTATTTCATACGCAAATTTAACTAGAAACTCTGAAATTTTCGGACATAAAAATGTCTTTAGATCCAGCTATCTAACTTAAATAGCTATATGGGACTAAACTAAATTCAGATCTCCCATATTTTAATAGAATCAGCATAGCCAAAGCCTTAAAGGTAAAATTATTATAATCAAAAAAGCAAGGCATATATAATGTGACATTACTTTTATAAGCTTGTATTTACAAAAATGTAATACAGAGAATGTACCAATAGCTCAAACAAGCTCTGAATTGATAAGTGCAGTATGAGAAAATATTTAAAATTTTTATCCAAGACCTTTCCATCTCCAAACCAACTGGTATTGAGCTTATAGCTCACATCAGTGGAGAGCTAGAATGTTCGGACACTAGATCACTATCTAACTCAACTAGCTATATGGGACTAAACTAAATTCAGATCTACCATATTTTAATAGCCTCAGCATAGCCAAAGCCTTAAAGATAAAATTATAATAATCAAAAAACTAAGTCATATATAATGTGACATTACTTTTATAAGCTTGTATTTACAAAAATGTAATACAGACAGCGTACCAATAGCTCAAACAAGCTCTTAATTGATAAGGTATAAGAAAATATTTAAAATCTCTATCCAGAATCTTCCCATCTCCAGACCAACTGGTTTTGAGCTTATGGTTCACATCAGTAGAAAGCTATAATGTTTGGACACTAGATCTAAAATATCAATTCAAAACCCAGCACTTATTTCATATGTAAATTTAAGTAGAAACTCTGAAATTTTCAGACATGAAAATGTCTTTAAATCCAGCTATCTAACTTAAATAGCTATATGAGGCTGTACTACATTCAGATCTACCATATTTTTAATAGTCTCAGCATAGTCAAAGCCTTAAAGGTAAAAATTATAATAATCAAAAAAGCAATTCATATATAATGCAACATTACTTGTATAAGCTTGTATTTACCAAAATGTAATACAGAGAGCATACCAAGAAAGCCTTAAAGGTAAAAATTATAATAATCAAAAAAGCAAGTCATATATAACGCAACATTACTTGTATAAGCTTGTATTTACCAAAATGTAATACAGAGAGCATACCAATAGTTCAAACAAGCTCTTAATTGATAAGTGTGGTATAAGAAAATATTTAAAATCTCTATCCAGAACCTTCCTATCTCTAGACCAACTGGTTTCAAGCTTATGGCTCATGTCAGTGGAGAGCTAGAATGTTCGGATACTAGATCTAAAATATCAACTCAAAACCCAGCACTTATTTCATACATAAATTTAAGTAGAAACTCTGAAATTTTCTCTAATTTTACACTGGTGGAGATTGTCACATCTGAATAGAATAACAGTCCAAGGCTTTAGAACTCAATACCCCTTGAGGTCCATTTTGTGGAGCTTTTTGTTTGAGTATGAGCAATTATTGCATCAGTACTAAAAGATATGAACATGATAATAATATTAGAAAATACTCATTATTATCAGTGTTTGTCTTAAATATGAGGCTCCTATCCAGTTGTGATATTCTCCACCAATATAAGATCAGAAAAGCCATTAGATCCTTAAGATGTCTGATTGTCTCAATAAATGCAGTGGTATATGCAAGCTATTTTTTATTTGGAAGAATTTTTAAAATTTGATTAATCTGAATAGTTTCTGGTTTTTATTATTTTACCTTTATATTTTAAAAGTTTTTTTTATATCTGGTTTCTATTGATGGGACTATACATCAATACTTACAGGGCCTTTACAACAATTTTTACAATGTTTATTATTCAATTGATGGCAGGTGTAACTCAGCTGAAACATAAATAATGTTAGAATTAAAAATCTTACATAGATAAACTGGATAAATGTCATTTATATATGTATTGTAATTTTAAGTTTTGCATTCAGAACTATGTTTATGTAATATGCTGATATATATAAAAAATTATATGGTATATTTTCTATTTAAATAAGTCAGTATGCATATTAAAAGTGATAAATAGTTTATCAAGTTAGATTATTAGTTATAAAAACTGTTATTATAAAATATGCCTTTATGATAAGTTTACATAAAAAAAGCTTCATTATTTTTAAAGTATAAGTTGAGTTGAATTAATAATGCTAGATGTTTTAAAACTATAGATTTAATATTCTTATTAAAGTTTAGCTTACTTACAGTTTAAAAAATCATTATACACTGGATATAGTTTTACATAAAGATTTCTTAAGTAATATTTACTGAGGCTATAACCTCGATAATATGCGTATAAAATGCGATAGTAGGGACCTCTACAGGTGTTTTAACCATAACCTCGATAATATGCGTATAAAATGCGATAGTAGGGACCTCTACAGGTGTTTTAACCACAAGCTTACGCGCTTGTGGTTAAAACACCTGTAGAGGTCCCTACTATCGCATTTTATACACATATTATCGAGGTTATAGCCTCAGTAAATATTACTTACGTAATCAATGTGCGTTTAATAAATTTATAATTACAACTTTAAAGATTTCTTAAATAAGTTGCTTTAATTTAAACCAAACAAATATGTAAATAATTTAATAATATTTTATTTTATTCTAAATGCAGTTTGAATATTGAATGACTTATCTTTAAGCCATAAAATAATAACTACTCCTTACCCTCATGGTATGAGTGACCAAGCATTATAGGATCCCTTTACTGCCTGTCCAGTGTCTATCCAAAACATGTTATCTCCCTTATGCTTCACAATTTTGTATGGACCATCATATAAATTACACAATTTTTTATATATAAACTTCTCTGGTTCACTCACATACAGCATTTTTCATCAAAACTTGTTTGCCTACCTTAACCAATGGTAGGTTCCCATTGACCTACTATTCTGCTCTTGGCTCCTTTTTATGAGATTGTGATATGCCTGTTTTTGATCACTTTTGGTGTCTATTGGATTTCTTCATTTCCCAACAGGATATCCTGTATTAATCAAGGAGCATGTCTGCCAAAGTATAACCATATAGGAGAAAACCCTGTTGATTCATTGTCTAACCCATTAATGTAATTGAGTATATCTGAAATTTTTCTGACCGCAACCCCTGTGGTTGGTTGGGATATTAGTTTCTAACAATATTCCCAATTCATGCATCCCTCATTCACACAGATTTGATTGAGGATTTCAAATGTCTGTCAATATATGCCAGATCCCTGATCTCTGGATCCGTCTTCCCCATTCTCCAGACATAAAAGGTGTCCCATGATTTGAGAGTATAATCTGAGGTTTTTCCACTGCTGGAAAATGTTCATTTTTGAATACACATATCATATTTCTCATATTAACTTGAGCTATTGGGTAGGCAACCATGAATTTGGAGAATAAATTTTACACCACCAGAAAATACCTCTTATTGTATGCTGGTAGTAAACTGTAATAATCAACTGCTATCACCTCATCTGGTTTCTCTGGTATTATGGACATCATCAGGGCCATGTAACTTCTATTTGCTAGTTTGGCTTTCTGACAAATGTCACATTGGCCAATGACAGTGACTATCTTACCATGCATGCCTGGCAAATAAAACCATTTCTTGATCCAATGTTCAGTCTTTTACACCCTGTAGTGCCCATATATTCAGTTAACATGAGCCACCACTGCATCTGTCATTTGTCAAGATATGACTGGTCTCCACTCTTCTGATTCATCTAGAAAATTTATATTGAAGAATGGATTGGTCCAATCTACAATATCCAATATGGTCTTTCTACCTTCCAAATGCTCAATTACCTGTTTCAATTGAGTATCTTATCTTTGGCATTGAGCCAACTGTTTAAGATTGCTCTCAACCCCTTCATCTATTCTTAGGCCTACTCCTGCAATATGTAAATTTTCTATCTGCAAATGTTGAGATTGTGAACATGCAGCATTCTGATTGAGATTATCAGCCACCACATTCTCCAACCTGCTGCAGTATCTCACAGTTTAGTTATATTCTTGGAGGTATAGACTCCAGTGCACCAATTGGCTATTGGTTTGGTAACTGTGGTTGATGAACTCCAAGCTTTTGTGATCAGTGACCATGATGATGTCTGATTCTAACAAGAGTATATAAATGTTTTTGGAATGCCCAAATGATTGCCAGGGTTTTCTTTTTGGTAGCAGTATAATGAAGTTCTAGTCTTTTAAGCAATTGACTCAGGAAATACAATACTCCTATCTGACCATCTATTTGCACATGAGACAAAGTTACTTCCAGGCCTTACCCACTACTGTTTGTACTATGAATGGCTTCACAAATTCAGGAAATGCACCATTTTAAAAGCTTTCTTTTGTTCCTCTCTCCTATCCCACATCACATCTTCCTCAATAACCTAACCAAGGGTTCCATTTGTTCTGAAAATCATTTCTGAAATCAGTTATAGTTTTGTAAGTCAAGGAAAGAACATATTTGTTTCCTGGATTTGGGTACTGGAAAATCTCTAATAGCTTATACATTATCAGGGTGAGCCTAATGTCACCTCTTTATGAAGCAATATACTTTTCTTTAAGTTTATTTTAATTCCCTTTTCTCTACATTCCTATAAAATATTTTAGTTTCCCTTATATGTTTTTCTACAGTTTCTGAGCCCACTAATATGTCATCCAGATACATCTTGACCAGATCTTTTTACTTCAGGGGATAAAATTTAATCTAGGCATTTTAATAACCTGCTGTTGATTAGGCCATATGGCATCCATTTGAATTGATATGAATAATCCTTGTATCAAAATGCCATATAGTTATGATCATCAAGGTGTAGCTTGATCTGCCAATAGCTCACAGTCAAGTCAAACATAGTGAATATTCATTTTCCCTTAAATATTTCCAAGAGTTCTTCAATAGGTGATGAAATAATACAGTCAAGAATGGTAACTTTATTCAGTTGTCTCACATCAAGTCATAGCCTTACCATGCCATCCCTTTTCTTTGTGACTACCAATTGGTTACAATATGCTGATGAGCACTTTGAAATGATGCCCCATTCTATTATTTGGTCTATTTGTTTCTTCACTTCATTCTGGTATTGATGGGGAATAATATATGATCTTGCTTTAAAAGGTTGGTTTTCATTCACTTTATTTTTTGCCCAAAACTCTGGATTATATTTGGTATGACTGAAAGAATTTGATTGTATTCCTTCAATGTTTACCTTGGTAATCATAGGAATTCGGGCATGGCATTGTTTATGTGTCAAAATACATAAAATGCCATTTCTGCAGCTAGCCTTACAGATTAATACAACATTTATATTGTATTAACCCATTGCAGGCCACTTTACATGACATTGCACAAAAATATTATGGTCTGTTTTGTGCTTTGAAACTATTTACACATATTTGTTCTATTCACAGCTGACTACCGTATCGCTTGAGGGTGTTTTAATTTTAAGTTGGTACAACTTTTCAAATCTCCATAGTAAAGTAATTTCATTTATATTTAAATAATGTTGTTAATTACTAATAATTGTCATATGATCACCACCCTTCCCTAAAAAAATGTTAATATGTAAAAAATTGGCAAAGGGTATGCTCGAACATGCTTTGACAAAGCTTACATGCTAAGTCATGTTTCAGTATGGTAAATATATGAGACCAATAACATGTCTGAGAAGAACATGCAATTTTTAAACTTTTCAGAATTGCTGAGTACAGAAAGTGAGGGAGTCTGTCCTTTTTTCAGGCACATAATGTCCTCCCAAATACCAGACTGTTTTTATTACAGCAATAAAATAATAAATAAGTTCAAAAAGTCCAGAGTTTTTTTTTTTATTTCATTAGAAATTGACAAGTATTTGGATTATCTTTTTTCAACAGGGTTAAAATAAATGAATATTTTTGTTGACTTTTTGTTAATAATAACAAAGTATGAAAGCTCCCCAAAAAGCAGTTTATTGTAGAAGGCAAAAAAAAAGATAATTCAAATGAAATATAAATAAAAGTAAAAAATGAGAAAAAGTTGTTGAAAAAAAGAGAAGAAATTATTGACTTTTTGTTACAATTATTTTTCCGAGAGTGGGGGTAGGGGTTTCAAAACAATTTTTTACCCCCAAAAAACACAAAAGTTACTTTTGATTTAATAAGAAAAAAAAAACAATTTGGTCAACCAAAAAAAAAAGTTAGAAAAAATTCGAAACAATTCCCAAATAATTGCATTATATTTTTTCAGCAGGGTTAAAACAAGTGAGGTTAAAATAAATGACTGTTTTTGTTACTTTTTGTTAATAATAACAGTATGAAAGCCCCCCAAAAAGTTGTTTATTGTAGAATCCAAAAAAAGGCTAATTTGAACGAAATATAAATAAAAGTAAAAAGTGAAAAAAAGTTGTTTTAAAAAAAAATTAATTGACTTTTTGTTACAATTATTGATCTAAGGGTGGGGGTTTCAAAACAATTTTTGAACCCTCAACAACACAAAAGTTACTTTTGATTTAATAATAAGAAGAAAAACAATTTAGTCAACCAAAAAAAAAGGTAGTACAAAGTCAAAACAAGTCCCAAATAATTGTATTATATTTTTTTGGTGGGGTTAAAACAAGTTTCTTGGCCGTGAAACAGTCCAAAGTTGTTAAAATCAGAAAAATAAACACAAAATTAAATTACCAAAATTTATTGAATAAAGAAAAATGTCAAGTTATAAAAACAATGAAAATGAATATAAACATTTGTTTAATAAAACAGAAATCATGTTATAAATTAAATAAAAATTTGTTTAATCAAAAAAAATAAATTATGTTCTATAAAAAAAAGTTGCGGTGGCCCAGTAACGTTACCTTTGATTGATTTTGTATAGCATCAATGCCCCAAGTGGCCATGCCCGAATTTCAGATGATTATCTTTACCTTAATATACTTTCCCAATTCTGCATAATGATTTTTGCCTCATGTACCATCTCCATAATGATGCCACTCTGTTAGGTTCTCCATTATATGTAACAACTCAATTGAGTTATATAACCCAACAGTAAGAAATGTGATCACCTCTTCATTGCATGTGGCTTGTCCACTTTCATAATCTAAAATACAATTATATTTGTGCAAAAAGTCCAAGTCTTTCATTATCAAAAATATACATGGACAGCTCTCTCTGTTAATTTTAATATCTAGCCATATTTGCTTGGCTCTTTGGTTATTAGCCATTGTTATATGAACTGACTTCAGCATGGACAGCTCTCTCTGTTAATTTTAATATCTAGACATATTTGCTTGGCTCTTTGGTTATTAGCCATTGTTATGTGAACTGACTTCAATAGGAGAGTGGACATATTCAATTGTTCTTCATGATTCTGTGGTATAGTCTTTCGACTATCTCCGAAAGCTAACTATCCAACTCCACAAGGACCTCCACTTTTATCTGACCTACTGTTATGGGAATTTTAGGGCATGTATGACATGCTAACCTGGAGCTCAGTCTTTCCATAAACACACTAAGTTTTCTATTTCATTTGATCCTGTCTGCATCCAAGTATATCTCCATTCACCTTGTCCATTTCTCCTTTGCTTATTTCAAAAATGTCTGTCTCTTTCCCTTACCTAGTTCTTGCTCTTCAATTTGTCTCATTTTTATCTCTATGTGACTCAATATTTTATCTATTGATTTTGTTGACTTTTTCCTTTTTCTTACATCCATTTTATTTTCCCTGGTAGTGTCCTATATATCATCTCCACAATCTGTTTCTCAGACAGTCCACATGCTTCTAATGACTTTAACATGGCTACTTGTCTTCTGAAAAACCACATATTCTTCTCTACAATTCCCCCCAAAACGTTTGCTTCATTAACTCTAATTTAATATACTCCTCCTTCTCTCCACTCCAGAAGACTTTCTATAGAGCTTTTTTATAATTTGGGAATGCCTGTGGCTGTTGAAGAAGTGAATTCCACTAAGCCTTGGCATATCCTTCAAGGTGGTGGTATGCTATCATTATTTTATCTTTATCTGGTATTCCATGGCCATCAAAATATTTTTGAAAATGTCTAATGTGCTCCGTTGACATCTTTTTTCCATTTCTGAACACTTTTATTTTCACCAATTCCATTTTGCTTAATTCTATTCAAATATTACTTTTTTTGTTTGTATATATTATTTTTAAATTAGACATGCCAGGTCTTCTTTCTATTTCCCAAAGTACTCTGCTGTGCATCTAACTTCCCTATCCAATCCACTCCCTTGGCTATTTTCTGCTTTCTCTTACTTGACAATAAAATAAATTCTAATTCTCTACTTCCAATATATATATATATATAGTAATAATAACAAGTCAGATGTCACATGACTTATATATAGCTTGCACTTACAAATATGTAAAATTAAGAGTGTGCTAATAACTCTAAACAAGCTTTTTTTTTTATTTATGATAAATGCTCCTCCCTGTTTGTACTTAATGTATTATATTCTGTCCCCCATACATTTCAGTCTTTGAAAACTTCTTAGTTGGGATGCCATTGTAACAATACATGCATTTTATAGATATATAAAATGTTTATATATATATCACTATGCATATACAGATTTTTTAATACAACATATCTAAATACATAATTCTATGTTCATTATGATTTCTTTATGTCAATCAGTAACATTCTGGTGAAATCCAGATGAACAATCCTGTATTCAGGTTAAACTAATTTATTTAATTACTAGTATAATACAATCCCCTTTTGGGATTGTAAGAATTCACACACACACACACACACACAAAATAAAAATGTTTGGATATTCACTATTTTTCATCCAGCATATTTATGAGCATCACTTTCTGACCTCAAGTTCCAATCTTACATCTATATAAGAATTATTCTGGGAGAGAGAAAATACCAATCAGGGATAATCATAAAAGTAGTAACCACTAACTAGCTCACTCAGGGTGAGTAATTATTAAATTGTGGTAAATATATGGGGGACTATACTACACAAAAACACACTTTATCAAATTGAATGATTATTACACTAATTCTAAATTAATTCTATTATACTTTCATAAACCCAAAAATTAAGGAAATGACACTATAAGTATGTTTCACTTAACTTTAATATGATGGATATATTTTCTACCCTACCCAGTATAATCCGATTGTTTTGTGCTCACATATTCAAATAAATGCATATACACACATACTGCATAGAGAGATACATAATGCAATGAAAGATAAAAATAAAGATAACATCGAATTCATCCAGACATGAAAGATTATTTTTTTAAGTTGACAGTAAGAGTTAATAAGATTGTTTATGCTAGAAAGTCTTATATATTCTTGTAAAGTCATACTAATATTTGAAATAATAAGAAGATATGTGTTAAACATTCACATTATATGAATTTCTTTTTTCCCTGGGGAAAATGGCAGATTAAGAGAGGTAATTTTTAATATTACATTTGGGATAATAGTCATAGAGGTTGATGATTCCAGAGGGTCCAATCTCCTTGATTCATTCCCTGTTTGTTTATAACATTGGTGTTTGATTTTGGCTTCAGAGTGGTTTATTTCCATTATCAGCATTGATTCATCTTGTAGCAGCTTATGTAATTTCATAGGCTGGGGTGGTGAAACCCATCACACTTATGCTTTGTCCCCAGCCTGTTCATGGTTGACAAATATGTTTTCAGCTCTTTTATAATTTTCCAATTCTTCAATTATCTGAAGATATTTCCATGAACAATACTGATAAAGCTAATACATATTTTCTCTCTAAACTGATACTAACCAAATTATAGACAGAAAAAAGAAGTCCAGTTAATTCTTTCAACTTTCTTTTTATAGTTCCTCTCCTTTCTAGAAAGTTTTTTTCCACAGGTGTCATTCAGATCCAGATTCTTCAAAAAAAAGTAAAAAGCCTTTAGCACCTGATTGCCATTTTTAACTTCCCTTTTGAATTTTTGTCATATTTAAAATTCTTTAGCTAAATCAAAACAAAACTCCAGCAATCGTACATTCCTTAGATATTGAACAAGTTATTTTAAAGACTTTTTTTCCATTTACTCTCTCAAAATAAAATTTAGTAACTGCCATCTTAGAAATAAAATATAACTTTTTAACTGAGTCTTTTTAATCTCCTTTACAGCATTTTCCACAAAATAAAAGAGCACCTTTCATTAATTACCTATCTAATGTTATATATAAAAAAATCTACTCAATTACTTGCATAAATATTAAGAACTAGATATAGGCAAATTTCCTCTTATTAAAACAGGGTTTGAACCCAGCCCTGTTACACTACAGAAACAATTTTTACATATATTTTATGTTATGAATTCTTTATTAACTTATATATACATCTTACATATATATATATACAAATACATTCTAAATTTTTTTAAACATTTTTATATTTATATTATTTGAATAATTAATTAATAATTCTATAATCGTTTTATTTATTTATTATTTTTTATTTTCATTACTATATTTACTTTTTTATTCTAATTTTAATGTTATACTTTATTCATGTTTTTACTCTTTTATATTCTTATTTTATTAATATCAATACTTAGTATTTATTCTTAATTTATATTCATAATTTTAATTCTTTTTATTTTTTGTTCTAAATTATTTTTAATCTATTTTATAATTTTTTTAATTATATCTTATACTCACTTTTTTACTTCTAAACCAAGTTAACTATAAACTATTTAAAATTAATTAGCAACAACAAAAAAAACTATTTAAACTTTTGAATTTTTCAATAATTTCTAGTGGCTTCCTTTTTATATATTTTTTATAAATAATTTATTTATTTTTACTTATGGCATAACCTTTTTTAATTCCAAATCTCCATTTAATACTGTCTCAATATTATTAATATGAATAGCAACTTTTATTTTTCTGTCTCTCCTATTATTTGTAAATTGTATCATTTTATACAATCCTTTAGAAAATTCATGTGCTGTTTTTTAATGTATGTAAAATATATTGGCAAATTTCTATCATATTTATGTTGTAATAATCTTCTGTATATTGAATTTTTGTTTCACCAACATAATTTATTTTTATATTATTAATTATGCATTGATTACAATTAATTTCATATATTTCATTTACTTGGATCTTTATTATAATTTTTAATATATTTGTTTCTATTATATATTAACCATATTTTTTCTTTTTTTATTAACTATTTTACTTACATTGTATTATCAAATTTTTTATTAATTTCATTTAATTTTTAGTTATATAGTTGTTACCTGTGTTTATACCTGTATAATTAATTTTCTCACTATTATTACTATTACTATTTTTTCTTTATTATTAACTTAATATTATTTTTAAATTTATTTTGATATTTATTATTTATAAATTCTTTTATTGTTAAATTTATTTGTTTAATCTAATCTTCTCTACTTGAAAATAATTTACTGCTTTTTGAATTTGAGAATGTATAGTATTTATTTTATATTTGAATACCAATTAGTTATAGTATTATCTAATTTACTTTTTTTTATAAATTAATGTTTCAATTCTATTCTTTTCTTTTTTATTTGATTTAATTAATATTCTATATCTAAATGTGAAAACCTATTATTTTCTTATTTTTCTACAGTAAATGTAATATTTTTTCCATCTTATTAATATTCTTTATATATAAATCTATCTTTGTGTTTTATTAAATATTAATAAATAATCATCTACTTATATTTTAATAAAAATTGATGCATTATTATTTTTTAACATTATTTTTAAATTTTTCATATATAAATAGTACTCAATAGTCCACTTCATGTTCTTATTAGCAAACCTTTTTGTTTATAAAACCTATCACTAAATTGAAGTGTTATTTTTTTCACAATAAATTCCAATTATCTCTTAATTGTTTTATGGGTATACATATATATTTTATTATTAACTTTATATCTATTACCCATTAAATCAATTGCTTTATCTATATTAATATTTATATACTTCCATACAACTTCTATTTTTATTATTGTCTGTATTGATGTATACAAATATTATTTAAATATTATTTTATTGTGAAAAAGATGTTGCCTTGACAACAGTGAGAAATTGTTGATTGTTATTGATATTGGGATTGTCTAAGTGTTGATTGGCTTTTAATGATTAAATATTAATATAGAGAAGGCAATTTGTTTAATAGTTAATAGATATAAAGAGGATAATAATAAAGAAATAAATGTACATATAAAACACTTAATAGAGATAATTGGAATATATTGTAAAGGACATTTCAATTTAATGGTAGGTTTTATAAACATAAAGGTTTGCTAATAGAAGAAGCATTAAGTTGAGTACTATTTATATGAACAATTTATAAATAATAATATTAAAAAATAAAAATACATCAATTTTGACTAAAAGATATCTAGCTGATTATTTATTAATATTTAATAAAACAAAAAAACAGATAGATTTATTTATAGAGAATATTAATAAAATGGATAAAAATATTAAATTTACTGTAGAAAAAGAAAAAACAGTAGGCTGGCATATTTAGATAGAGAATTAATTAAGTCAAATAAAAATGGAAAGAGTAGAATTGAGACATCAATTTATAAAAAAGTAAATCAGATAATAATATAACTAATTGCTATTCAAATACAAATATAAAATATAAAATAAATACTATATATTCTCAAATTCATAGAGCAGTAAATTAGTGTTCAAGTAAAAAGATTTTAATAAACAAGTAAATGTAATAAAAAAAGAATTTATAAATAATTTATATCCAAATAACTTTATAAATAATAATATTAAATTATGGTTTAAGTAAAGAAGATTCTAATAAACAAGTAAATGTAATAAAAAAGCATTTATAAATAATTAATATCCAAATAACTTTATAAATAATAATATTAAGTTAATAGAAGGTAAGTTAGCTTTTGTGAAAGATAATAATAATGAAAAAAATGTATAAACAATACTAATAATATTGATAAAATTAACTATATAGATATAAGCATAGATATCAACTATACAGTTAAAAATTAAATAAAATTATATATAAAATTAATAAATAAAATTGATAATACAATAAAAGTTAAAATAATTAATAAAAAGACATAATATGATTAATATATTAGAAAAAAATGTATTAAAAATTATAGTAAATATCCAAATAATGAAATAAATGGAATACATGAAATTAATTGTAAACAATGCAGATTTAATAATATAAAAATAAATTTCTGGTAAAACAAAAAATTCAATATACAGAATACTATTACAACATATATAATAAAAATTTGCCAATATATTTACATACATTAAAAACAGAATATGAATTTAAAAAGAATTGTATAAAAATGATAGAATGTACAAATAATAGAAGAGATACAAAAATAAGAGTCTAAGGATATTTGATGAGTAGGCACAAGATGAAAATTTTATGCACACGCCTTCTGGATCCATTGATTAATCTGGTTGGCACTGGGTGACACTACTGTATGGAGAGTTTTGCCTGTGTTAATAACTATATCATTAAAAATTTAAATAAAATTATATGTAAAATTAATAAAACAAATTGATAATACAATAAAAGTTAAAATGATTAATAAAAAAAATATGATTGACATACTAAAATATAAATGTATTAAAAATTATAGTAACTATCTAAATAATGAAATAAATGGAAATATGAAATTAATTGTAAACAATGCAGAATTAATTATGAAAAAATAAATTGTTGGTGAAACAAAAAATTCAATATACATAAGACTATTACAACCTAAATATAATAGAAATCATCAATATATTTACATACATTAAAAAGAGGACATGAATTTGAAAAGAATTGTATAAAAATGACACAATTTACAAATAATAGGAGAGATAGGAAAATACAAGAGAGTATTCACATTAATGATATTAAGCCAGTATTAAATAGAGATTTGGGTTAAAGAGATTGTGCCATAAGTAAAAAAATAATATATTAAAAAGAAGTTAAAATAAAGATAGAAATAAAAATAAGAAATTATTAGAAAATTCAAAATTTTAAATAGTTGATAGTTTAGTTGCTTTAGAAGTAAAAAAGTAAATTCAGTGTAAGATATAATAAAAAACAAATTATATAATTGGTTAAAAATAATTAAAAATAAAAAAATTAAAAGTTATGAATATAAATTAAAAATAATGAATATAAATTAAAAATAAATATTAAGTATTGATATTAATAAAATAAAAAATATAAAAAATTGGAAATATGAATAAAGTATAATGTTAAAATTAAAACAAAAAAGTGAATATATTAATGAAAATAAAAAATTTTAAATAAATAAAATACAGAATTATAGAATATATTACATATATATAGTTACAAAAAATATTAATTAATTATTTAAATAATATAAACATAAAAATGTTCAAAAAATTAAGAATATATTTGTGTAGGTATATATATATTGTACCCTTTTGATTAGGTCCAAATAAATTCATTTAGTCAATTTAAAAAAAAAATTAAATTAAGAATATATTTTAATTGGGGTGACTGCTGTGTAATGTTGACAATGTTTTAAAATTCTTTGTTAAAGTAAAAAAAGAGATTATTAAATGTATAAAACTATACTAATATATGAAAATAATCAAGTAACACTAAATAGTGTAATTTTGTATGGTTGGGAAAACTGGCCATAGTAAAATGGTACAGGAAGTCTTCTTAAATAAGGGTTTAAAGCTAAATTTGAAAAGCAATAACTTAAAATTAAATAAACTAGTGTATTGTAAAATAAAAATTATACTTAATATTTGTATTATAAATTATTCATTTAAAAGCTAATATTTTGTGGGGACAAATGTGTTTAGTTTGATAGTATCAAAATTATTATTCCAAATTATATTATTATTCTTTAATATAATATTTTTTGCAATTAAACATTTATTTTGTTAGTAGACAGTAATTAAAAAATTGATACACATTGTCTGACTTTAAAAAAGTCATGTGACACAAATCTTCATACTTGTGTGCATGCAAGTTTTGTACTATAAAATTGAAACATTTGTTGGCCACCAGACAAGTTAAAAAATAAAAAAATCAGTTCTATAACATATTTAATTGGGTTTTTAAAATGAATGTTATTAATAAAATTAGATTTTTAAAAAATAGATACATTAAAAATGAAGGTTGGATAAAATAAAATATTATTTTTAAAATGCTATTTTAAAATATTTAGTTGGTTTAAATAAAAATGTGAAATTAATTTAAAATTAAATAATATAATATTGAATGAGTCATCATTTCTATTTTTAATTTTAATTGTGCAATCTTGGCTATATGTAAATTAGATCATCAGTTAAAGATTTAAAAGCCAATTAAATCATCAGTTCAATTTACTATAAAAGCAGATGTTCACTTGTTTCTGTGTGCTTTAATAATTCAATTGTGTGATTTAAATAGTTCTCTAAATAATTTATTATTTGTAAAATATTAAAGTATTATATACTGTATTAATTGGAATTATTTATAAAGAAGAGAGTATTAAAAAATTATAAATTCATCAAGTTAAAATCATGCACTGTTAAAGCAACAAAATTCCTTATCAAGTGTTTCTGTTTAAACTTAAACTAGCATCATCACAGTAACTATGGAATTCATACCAAAATAATTGTATATTTGTGGAAAGAAAAGATGCAGGTACAGATACTAATGAAAATATAGATCTAAAAATATTAATGGAAAAAAATATAATATTAGTTATATTAATATCTCGAACATTGTTAAGAAAATTGGACAGTAAAGTTTGTTAGAAATTTAATGTAAATTTGTTTTATTGTGAGAAAAGATAGGCATATCTAAAAAAAAGCAAAGCTATACAGTAAAGACTTTAATTCTCAATATGTTGAAAAATATATAGTTTTAAAAGAATTGCAGTAAATGTTTTAAAAGAAATATTCTTTTTAAAAGTTTTATTGTGAACTTTTATTTAAAATGATGGAGAGATAAAAATTGATATTACTGCAAATACATTTTATATGACAAGTCATCTCTATTAAAAAGACCACATTTATTTAATAATATATATAAAAAAAGATTGTTGGAAAATTATTATGTGGAAGAGAAATACTTGGGTAATTAGAATTATTCTAACAAACCAACTTTGTGCTATTATTAATTTATTAAATGCTAATTTCATTGGAATAAAAATGTGTAATTTCTGTATGAGTACATCTAAACCCATATAGCCATAATAGACACATCAGAAGCCCAATACAAGATCCTATGGAACAGGAAAATCTCCAGAAAATTATTTTATAACTTCCCAGTGATATATCAACTTAATAATCATTATCCTGAAAACTATTAACAATAGAATATAATTTTTATGAACTTTCATCCAATGATTAATGATTATTTTCATAAGTAACTTCAGATTTAAAAAGTCTACTTTCTTTTCATTTTTCCATTTTCATCATTTTTTTTAATCAATTGTAAATACATTGCATTGTGGAAGAGGAGTTTTGTTCTCAAGTGTTAGACAATGGTTGTCGTAGCAATGCACATCGGAAAAGTGAGTGTCTAAGAGGACTTATAATGGAAAATGTCAGAAGTAAGAAAGAACATTTTTTTAAAATTACTTTATAATGGATTGGAGGTTTACATAAATATGGTTTAAATTATTTTGCATACTAATGATAGTATTAAGTTTTATATTACTGTAGGCAGGAAAATTACATACAAAATATCTACTAACATAGTATAATAATTATCATAAAGAGTATTTAATTTTCTGTAAAGCTTTTATAAATATGTTTTGAGAATGATAGTTCTTCCTGAATAAATGTTATTAGTATTTAATATATTTTTATGAAATGTGGACCAGAAAATATCTAAAAGTGACCAACCAGAAAATTGTCACTATGGGTAAAATTTATAAAATACTAATTTTTACATGATGTATTTATTTTATTTTCTTTAGATTGCTTGGAATATTTTATAGTATTCTCATATGAACGTATGGGTATGTGTGAGTGCATTAAATACACATAGAACTTATTAATGTTATTTTAGAAATATGAACTAGATTTTTTTAAAAAAATATGTGTACTTTTTTTTATTACTTATGTAATTTGATTTAAAGATGAATATAATTTATATGATTCTTTAGTAAAGAAACCCTATTATTTTTAAATGTTTTTTTAAAAAAGTATTGATTTTATACATTGATACAAAATCATTTGTATTTCTATTGATGAATTTTGAAAGTGAAATAACCTTTTCTTATTGAGTTGTTCTAGATTCTTGAAATCAAACATGAATCTTATTTATTGTTATAGTATAATGTTTTTTGATAATTTTGCGATGTTGATTGATAAATCTATTATGAAATTTTAAAGTGGTAGTTCATGGAAAGAAACCAAAGGGATGCTTATATGTAGGATTTATGGGGAATAGAAAGTAATTTTATTATTTTAGTAGATTATGCAGGTACAGATAAGGAAGCCCTGTAATTTGTATATTTCCATGGGCAGTGTTTTTTTAGTATTGAGTATTAATGTTCCTAAGAGCTGAATAAATAGCCTGGACATTATTTTATAGTGGAGGTTATTAAACAGAGAAGTCATGCCTCTTTTCTTTATATGCACTATTGCCATGTTGATTATCCTATATGTTTAAACTATTGAGTCAATACTCTAGTTAGTTTTTCATGCCTACACATCGAATCGCTATCGTAATTTCAAAAGTTATTGCATCGAACAGAACTGTATTTAGAAGGAGAATAATAAATAATTTTGGGAATTGTAAGATCATTATTTTTTTGAAAGATGATAAGATAGGTTTTTCTTTCTTTTATGTTGAGATCAAATACAAATGAGATTAAAAGTAAACTTAAACTATAAGGATAAAGAATTATAAATATTTCTGTATTTTATTAAAACTATTTTTTTAAAAAAAATATATAAGTGACAATAAAGTTATCCACGAGACTTTTTGAATAATTTTTGAATATTCTAATGATACATGTAATGCATATTTTTAAAGAAATAACACATCCAGAGAAAACAACATAAAATAGAACAAGTACTTATATTTTGTAAATATTGTTTTATGTTTAGAACTTCCATAAACACACACACATAGGAATTTTTTATTAAAGTATTGCCAAGCAAAATGTATAAAGAATGTTAATCATATTAATTTATTTAAGTCCACTTATTTATTAATGACCCAGAATAAATGTTTTTTTGATAATGTCAGCAATATCATAATAAAAGTTGTTTAATTAATTGAGTACAAAATCTATGAACATGTATTGAAAATAAGTATTACTGCAGTAGTTTATGTTATATATTTTGTGTATGCTTATGGAAAACATTATAATACAGGTCAATTGGTAGCTAATATGTTTTATGCTATAATTGTATACATAATTATTATTAATAGTATTATGATTATTGTAAAAAAAATATGAAAAGTTATAAGTCGGAGTAAAGGCTTATGTACTTGTGGTTTTATTGTTTTATTTTTATTTTTGAAATGAAGAAGTATGTAATTTACCCAAGATGTAATTGTAAATAATGTACATAGTTTATTTTGTTAAAAGTTTTTTTTTATAATAAATTTTTTGTTAAACTTGTTTTATAAAGCTGTGTATTGCATTGATTCTTCACACTACAAACACATGACCTCCAGATATATAAACGAAACATAATATTTACACAGTATTAATATAATTATTTACTTGAGAAATTATAGTGCTTCATGATATAATTTATTTGAGAGATTTTCATTTTTACAGTATCATTATTATTATGGTCATAAATTAATTAGATAATTTATTGCATAAAATTATAATATTATTCATTGCCACATATTCTTAGATTATCAGATTATACCACATATTGATAATTACTTTAACATGGAAAAGTAGATAAGATTGATAATTATACATCATCATCATCATCATCATCATCATCATCATCATTATTATTATTATTATTATTATTATTATTATTATTATTATTATTATTATTAGTTAAGTATAGTTTAGGGTGATACAAAATCCTTTATCTCACTTGATTACAGAAAATTATAAATTGATTAGAATTAGTTTAAAAAAACCTGAGATAATTAGAGTTATATTGTTTATTTGAATAAAGAAATTTGGATTTATTTATTAGCATTATATTAAATTGATTATTATTTTAAAGTCGAAAGAATGCTATGAATTTATTATTATTTAAAATAATGGGGGGAATAATATTCTTATGCCATTGAGGTTGTATATTGTGGGATATTGGCTCAATGTAATTCTTTACTACTTGTACTTCACTCCATTGTCTCATGATTTATTAATATTTTATTTATTTAATTTTATAAAACCGAGACATTATTATTTCTTATTTAGTTAGAGTGAGTTAATAGTAGACAGTATCATAGGATATCTGTATTATTGATTATATGTATTTCAGCCAAGCATAACCATTTATCTGAGGTCGTCCTGTTTTATTACTATTGTAGTTTCCCAGTAGTGAGGGTACACTGTGGTTATTTAAATTTGGTGCTGCAACTTTGGGCCTCAATGTGTTTAGAGGGGCCACAACTATTGTTGTAAATTAATGAATCAAGAAAATAGAATGGATTGAAATGTATAACCTTAGGGGCTATCGATAGGTATATCTCATTGAATATAAATAATTTAGTAATTTTATAATAGTAGTAATGATAATTTAGAGTTTGATTATGATATTGAACTAAGTATTTTATTATTAAAATTATTATAATTTTAAGTGGTGTTTATAATCTGATTTATTCCAAAATAAAATATTATTATATTATTTGTAAACTGATAAGGAAATAAATATTTAAGTTATGCAAATGTAGCTGATAACTATTTTGTATTATGACCATGTCAATTATTAAATATTTTAAAATATATTCTGAATATATTCTATTGTGTGCAAATTATCTGTGGGATCATGTAGGTGAAAATCAATGATATAACATGTATAATTTTTTTTACTAGTTATAGTTATAATAATAGGTTAATGTTAAGTAGTGTAAGATCTTTAAGTGGTAATATCCTATGGTTTATTGTGGATGATGATTAGGTGGAGATAGAAAGGCTGGTAGGGAATTATTTTATGAAAATATTGATAGTAAATATTATATATTGTTTGAATTGAATTTTGAAAAGAAATATATTCTAAAATGAGTAATTGGGATAAAAATTTAGAAATTGAAATGTCTGATTTTATTGTTGAGGATAATATTTGTGAGGAAGAAGGAGTAGAAAAACTAGTGGATCTTGAAACAATTGTGGATAATATTCAAATTATGGATAGTGAAATAAAGGAGGAGGAGAAAGAGGTTGTAAAAATAAAAATAATGAAAGAAGAGTTAGTGAAACCTGAAAGGGATATAGTGAATGCTCAGATGGATGAAATAATGAAGTTTCTTAAAGATATGAATACAAGCTTAAATTCAATGGATAAAAATAGTAAATCTTCAAATGCAAAATTGGATTCTCTTAATGAAGAGATGAATAAAAATAATAAAACTCTTAGTGAAGATTTGAATAAAAATAGCCTAAAATTAGAATCTCTTAGTGAAAATATGGATAAAAATAGTAAAGAAATTAGATCTTGTATAGAAAATCTAAATCAAAAACTTGATGAAAATTGTAAAACTGTGGAAAGTTTTAAGGAAGAAGTGAAGGATAAATTTGATAGTCTTGATTTAAGATTTAATAAAAATGAAGAAGCAATTGAGTATTTAAAATTAGAAGTAATGCAGAAAGATGATAAAAATGAAGACTTATTGGAGAAAAAATTTTGCAAATTTTCTGAAAGTGCTATTAAAGATTTAAAAAAATCAAATTGAGGTAATTCATTATTCGGTGTCAAATAAATAATGGTAATTTAACTCAGAAAATAGATAGTTACAAGATGGTTGTCAATGAGATTTGTGAGGTTAAAGGCCATATTGATCGTGTTGAGGAAGAAATTAAAATTATTAAGGATGAAGTAGTTCAAACTAAGATGAATATAAAAGATGAAGTAGAAAAAGAGTTAGTAGAAAAGTTTAAGGATTTAAAAATTCAGAAGACAGATGAACATAACTATCGGTCTAAAATAGGGGAAAACCTTAAACGTTTGCAAAAAAACATGAAAAAGCAAGCATGTATGTTAAAGAAGAATAGTGATGAATGCAAGGAGATAGTGGATCAACATTTAGACAAATTCAGAAATGAGAAGAAAGTATATGTTGAGCAGGTTCTTGGACAAATAAATGTTGAAGGAAAGTTTCAATAAATATATGATCATATGGCAGAAATCAAATCTATAAATGATAAAAAGACAGAATTAAAAAAAGAGAAAGTGTTATATAAGAAATATGAAGATTATACTAGTCTGTCACCAATAGATAGAATAGAATATGTTAAAAAAGTGATAATAGTCAGTTGGAGCAGACTATTGCTAAAGAGATAGATTGTAGACTAGTTAGAGAAAGTGTTAGTTACAATAGTGGTGCAAATAGTTCCATGCGTTTGCATTTTATGAGGATTAAGCCATTTAAAGGAGAGTATACTGAAAACCCCTCAGAATTTTTAAATAATTTAGATGAGTTATTTTCCATATGCTTACTTACAAAAAAGGAGAAGATAGCCATATGCAGTAACCATTTGTACAGGACTGCCAAAGACTGGAGACAGTCACTTTTTGAAAAACCAGTTACCTATGGTGATTTTAAGTGCCTCATAGGAAGCTTCTGGAATTCCGATAAACAAGTTAGCATAAGATACCAAATCACACAGGAAAAATACCATAGCAACAAAGGAGCTATACAAGATTTTTTAGGAATCAGGCTGTTAGACTAAAGATATTAACTGCTTGCCCATTTTCTGAAGGTCAGATAGTGAGAATATCTAGACATAATTTGCCAAAGAATGTCAAACAGTTATTAATAGCAGCAGATCATTGTTCGATTGAAGACATTTGGGAAGTGTTAGATGCTCTGGAAGTGATTGAGACATCTTTAGATAATAGGTTTAAAGCAATTAAGGAAAGAAGTAGCTATCCTTTATTTAACTCCTGTAGGATTTAAAAGAAAATATGAATTTAGAGGTAGAGATAGGAAATCTCCCTATTTTAAGAAGGTTGTTTGGTTTGATAAGCCGAAAAATAGAATAGAAAGTCAGAATAGTCAGCCTTCAACTAGTGGTGTGACCACAATACTTAAAAGACCAACCAACAAAGCTAATGAAAAGAAATTAAACTAAATTGGTCTTTGTATGTCTATTCCTCTTTGCAAGGACCCAGTATTAACAAAATGGAGAACAATCAGATGTGATACTTAATACTTTAGATTTAGACATTGATTTTCTAGAACCATTTACTATAGCTAAACCATCTATAACATAAATGCCCTCTTGTAATTTTGTACATCAATAATACTAAAGTTGAAGTATTAATTGACTCTGGAAGCCAAGCTTACATATTATCAGAGTCAATGTATCAAAATCTGGTAAGCAAGAAAGGTGATATATCTTCATTGCCAGTAAAGCAAATACAGGTAACTCTAGCAAATGGAAAGAGAACAAAGTTGGCTAATAAACAAGTTTGGATTACCTTCAAAATAAATAATACAGAGTTTGGCATGTTTTTCTTATTATGCCTGGATTAATACATGAAGCCATAATAGGTGATGCCTTCAGGATTTTAAATGATTGTCAAATTGATTTTTATAATAAAATTTTTCCTTGTAAGAAGGAAAGGCTTAATTTTGAATATGGTATGCATAAACTTTCCAATCAATTACTACGCATCCATAATACATTAATTGATGCTAGCATAAAGGCCAAAATTGAACATTTTTATGCAGACAATTCTAAATTAGGTAAAAATTTATATCAATTAATGTATAGCTTTAAAAGCATTTTTTTTAAAATCCCTGGTATAATAAAAAAGTATATCCACAGAACAAAATTAAAGTGTAATGATCCTTTCCATCAAAAAATGTATCCGATCCCTTACCAGTATAATGATGAATTATAGAGACAAATTGACATGGAATATAATTAAAAAGTGCCTTTCTCCTTACCTAACCCAATGGTTATTGTAAAGAAGAAGGATGGCAATATTAGGGTATCTCTGGATGCTTGCATGCTAAATACTGTAACTGTACCAGAGTGTGACATTCCTCCACCTGTACAAGAGCTCCTAACTAAATTTCATAAGAGGTCAATTTTTCTACATTTGATGTGACAGCTAGTTAATGGCAAATACCGTTGCATGAGAATTATCAGCAGTATGCAACATTTAGGTTTCAGGGCGTATGCCTTTTGGTCTCATCAATAACAGTTCTGGCTTAATCAGATGTTTGGACATAATTTTTTCAAAGCAATTGAAAGAAAAAATCATCATGTATGTGGATGACATAATCAATGCTTCTGATAGTTTAGAGGAGCATTTCCAGCATTTAGAATTATCTTTCACAAAGTTTCTATGAAAGATGTTAAAATTAACTTGGAGAAGTGTTCAATAGCAGCCAAAGAAATCATGTTTCTGGGTCATTTAATAAATGAACATGGAATCCAACCCCATCCAGAAATGATTGCAGCTATTCAATGCTTCCCCACTCCAAAAACAGTAAAGCAATATAAAATCACTTTTTGGGTTTTGCAGTTATTACAACCAATTTTATCAAAATTTTGCTGAAGATACTATGCACTTGTCTAAATTATTAAAGAAAGCTGAAAGGTGGAAGTGGACTGCTAATCATGATGCTGAATTTAATATAATTAAGAATAAATTTTTAAAACATGTTATTTTATCATATACTGACTTCAACAAAACTTTTTATGTGCAGACAGATAGTAGTTACTATGGTCCAAGTGTAGTGTTATATCAGCTTGATGAGGATCAGATATCTCATTTGTTGTACTTCTTAAGCAAACATTGAAGGGGTGCTGAGTTGAATTACACTATTACTGAAAAGAAAACCCTAGCTGCTGTCTGGTCTGTTCAGAAATTACATCAATTTTTATTAGGTTTAAATGTGATTGTGTTGACCAATCATAGAAACTTAGAGTTTTTAAGCAAAAGCTACCTCAGTAATAAGAGATTTGTCAGGTGGATTTTATATCTCCAACAATTCAATTATAGAGATCTCCATATTGAAGGGAGACAGAATATCCCTGCTTATATTTTTAGCCGCCATCCTATCTGTCTGATGTCACAAAATCCTGATATTCAAAACATAATTGTTAGTAAAGTAAATTTGGTCAGGCATGAATCTATAGTTGATGATTATAATAATCTCACTATGATTCAGAGTCAAAATCAGAGATTAAATAGAATCATGACTATCCTAAATAATCATAATTTAAATAGCAAAAATAAATATATTAAAAATATTTTTAGCAAATATAAAATATATCAAAAGGTAAATCATGGAGGATAGTTGTACCTAACTCTATGATTGACAAATTAATAATGTATGTGCATTGTAATTATGGGCATTATGGTGCTTCAAAAATCATGTGTCTTGAAATCTATTTTTTACTGGGATAAAATGTACAAATGTGTAATTAGAACAATTAAAACATGTTCTATTTGCTTAAAATCTAAACATTGTAGCAGGTCTTATGTAATAATTATGCAGCCTATTATTTCTGATTGACCTAATGAATTATTAGTGATTGATTTTTATGGTTCACTTCTACCATTCCATTGGCAGAAGTTCATTCTCATAACCTATGATGTTTTTAGTAAATTAGTTTCAGCTTATTCAGTACCTAAAACTAGTGCACATTATGTGATTAAATCCATGCTAAATTAACAATTTCCTTTAGTAAGAAAACCAGAAATAATACTCACTGATCATGTCACAGCTTTTTATCTAGTAGATGGAATGAGTGGATTCAAATTCAAAACCTCAAACACATTAGATCCATAAGAAACCCCCAGTTTAATCCCTGCTAACATGTTATGCAGTAGCTTGGTCAATTATTTAAAGTTTATGTAGCCATAGATCACAAAAAATGGATTCATAAGCTCCCTGAGGTAATTAAATACATTAATAGCACTTATAATGAATCCACTGGTTTTATACCTATCCATCATGAAAAATTATTAATTAAAAAACCTATATCCATTATTAGAGAACATATCAATGTTAATGAAAATATTAATCAGGCTAAAGTAAAGCTTCACATTATGGGTGCTAAGAAAGTAAAAAAATCTTATAATAAACCACATCCATTTAAGTTAATGATTTAGTTCTGATAAGAACACCTCATGTTAGCAACCTTCAGAGGAATCAGTTTAAAAATTTCATGGTTTGTATGAGAGTCCATATAAGATCTCTTGCAAAGTAGGTAAAAATTCATTTATGTTAGCTTTGCCAGATGGTGAGAAAAAAACCTATAATGTGAGAAGCTTAATTCTATATCCTTCTGAGGTGTAGATAATTTTTAGATATATTTCTGGTTGAGATTCTTGATATAGTGTCCAAATATTTTATAAATTATTCTATTTATGTAAAAATAGTTTATTCCATGTAATATTATTGGCTAAATTTGAGCTGTAAAAGTAATAAAGATGATAATTTAAATAGGTTAAATAGAGAGATTGATGGTTAATTTAAAATTTTTATTCATAGTGGGAGGATCTGTACCCTTTTGATCCAAATGAATTCATTTAGTCAATTTAAAAATAAATAAATTGAGGATATATTTTAATTGGTATGACTGCTGTGTAATAGTGGCAATGTTTTAAAATGCTTTGCTAAAGTAAAAAAAGAGATTATTAAATGGATATGGTTGGAAAAACTGGCCATAGTAAAATGGTACATTGGAATTGTTTTTAAATAAGTGTTTAAAGCTAAATTTTAAAAGTAATAACTTAAAATTAAATAAACTAGTGCCTGGTAAAATAAAAGTTATACTTAATATTTGTATTATAAATTATTTATTTAAAAGATAATATTTTGTGGGGACAAATGTGTTTAGTTTGAAAGTATCAAAACTATTATTCCAAATTATATTATTATTCTTTAATATATTTTTTTGCAATTAAACATTTATTTTATTAGTAGACAGTAATTAAAAATTGATAACTGTCTGATTTTAAAAAGTCATGTGACACAAATATTCATACTTGTGTTCTTGCAAGTTTTTTTCTAATAAAGTTTCAAAATTGCTTTAAAATTGTACTATAAAGTTGAAAATTTGTTGGCCACCTAACAAGATAATAAATAAAAAAATCAGCTGTATAACATATTTAATTGAGTTTTTAAAATGAATGTAGTTAATAAAATTAGATTTTTAAAAAATAGATATAATAAAAATGAAGGTTGGATAAAATAATGAAATATTATTTTTAAAATGCTATTTTAAAATGTTTAGTTGGTTTAAATAAAAATGTGAAATTAATTTAGAATTAAATAATATAATATTGAATGAGTCATCATTTTTATTTTTAATTTTAATTGTGCAATCTTGGCTATACGTAAATTAGATTGCCAGTTAAAAATATAATAGCCAATTAAATCACCAGTTTAATTTACTATAAAAGCAGATGTTCACTCATTTCTGTGTGCTTTAATAATTCAATTCAATTGTGTGATTTAAATAGTTCTCTAAATAATTTATTATTTGTAAAATATTAAAGTATTGTGTAGTGTATTAATTGAAATTATTTTTAAAGAGAGTATTAAAAATTATAAATTCATCAAATTAAAATCATGCACTGTTAAAGCAACAAAATTCCTTATCAAGTGTTTCTGAAACTTAAACCAGCATCATCACAGTAACTATGGAATTCATACCAAAAATAATTGTATATTTGTGGAAAGAAAAGATGCAGGTACAGATACTAATAAAAATATAGATTTAAAAATATTAATGAAGAAAAATATAATATTAGTTATATTAATATCTTGAACATTGTTAAGAAAATTGGACTATAAAGTTTGTAGACTTTTCATGTCACTAATATATTTATTTTTCATCTGGTGCATAAGATTTCATGGAAACTATAAAATTTTAATGCGATTTTATTATAAATGCACAGAAATATTGCAATAATTTACATTAATAATGTAAAGTGTTTACATATTATTTCAATAGAGAAAAGATTGCTATTTTTTTTGGTTACATTTTTTTATAAGCTAGTGTTTGAAATTGTTAAAACATTTTGTTGAATTAAATTATCTTATTAATAACACTGTGGCTATATATTTTGCTAAGTGGTTTACTAAATGACAAATATTGTCTTATTTTGCTCTCGTCTGAAAAAATATTTGAAAAGGCTTTATAGTGATATATAAATATACATTCATTAAAGGTCGTATTTGTGAGAGCAGTTTTTTTAACCATAAAAACATTGATCTCTTAAAAAGCTTTAAACTTAGACTAAATAGAAGAATATAGTCACTACAGGTAAGATTTTAAAATATTTTAATGTGTGGATTTAAGAAATAAATCCAAGAAACGTAAAATAAATATAAAAAATGAGTCTGTGGGAAAATGCACCATGGTAAAACATAGTGAGCTGAAAAATTAAAAAAAAAAGAAAACCAATACTACAAATGATAAAAGTCAATCTAAAGGTTTTCACCCTAATAAGGAATTAGGAATCAATCAACAATCTCATCAAGATAATTCATTATTAGAACTTGACTCAATGTCAAGCTCAACTAACATAAGCATAGGCCTTGTGCTAGACAAATCAAATGTTAATTCAGATATGGTTTTATCAGACCAAGCCCTAAATAATTTGGATACTAATCCTAAACATGACTTAGTAAACCAATCTAATTGTTCATTGTCTCTGAATGCACCTAACCTGCGTAACTCTAAACCTAAATTTGTTACCCCTAAAATTAAAAAAATATATATCCAAAAATCTTACCTCAAATAGTGATGACAGTTCTTTATCAGACGGTGCTGCCACAGGTTCCATTCATAATGAAAGATCTGCTGGCTCTTGCCAATCAGAAAAGTCATCTCTTGAAACAAAATAATAATAAAAAAGAGTCTTTTCAACCACCTTATATTAAGAAAATTATGTCTAAAACTGGATAAAGTGGTAAATCATTTAACTTTCTTATGTAAATGTAAATCAAAAGGAATCATTCCCAAGGGCTTGCAGTTAAAACCTCCTATTTCCTCCAAGAGAGCTTTCCAAGTATGAAACATTGCATTCTATTAAAAATGTGAAATAGTTTCTACAAAATAAACTTACAGATGAAGATTTCTCAAGAATTTGTCAAGTAATAAACAGATCATATTGTAACTTACATGCAAGGATAAAAAGACTTCAGCAGAAGAAGCTTGTAAATCTACAATGGGCAAGTCAAATGTTATATGGCAACCAGAATCTAAAGTTGTGAGTTCAACTTGAAAGTGAATCTTGCACTGTGCATATAGGCCAGCACCACATTAAGAAAGGTGGAGAATACTACTACTTAAAAAGTTGTGTAATTACTAACCTGTTTTTTTTTATTTGTGTGTTATTATTAACAAGTTGTTTGTATTTGGAAAGTTTAATTAAAGTTTAAAATTTTCTATATATTCAACATTTACTCACAGATGATGGAAATAGTCCAATATCATATATAATAAAAAAACATCATCACAAACCTTCAGACAAATACTAAATACTTGGTATGGACCCAATGCTATGTTGAAATTTAAACATTTATGAAAAAATTATGTCTAATACTGGTTAAAGTAGAAGAAAATCATTTAAATTTCTTGTGTAAATGTAAATTAGGAGAGATCTTTCCTAAGGGTTTGCAATTAAAACTTGCTATTTCCCTCAGAGAGCTCTGAAAATTATTTAGAGAGCAAATGAGGCCTTACTGAGAGAAAGTATAAAAGTTCAATGGTTTTTCAAGTATAAAACATTGTGTTCTATTAGAAATGTGAAATCTTTTCTACAAAATAAGTTTTCTCAAGAATTTGTCAAGCGGTGAACAGATCATATTGTAAGTTACATGGAAGGATAAAAGAACTTCAGAAAAAGAAGCTTGTAAATCTACATGGGTAAGTCAATAGCCATGCCAAAAACAGTCTATTATTATTATCAGTGAAAAATCTTAGTTCTAAACATCTTATTGATGCTGAATTGTCAGTTCTTGAAAAAGATTTGAATTTTGTCATTAACCCACCTACTGTCCCATTATTAGATATAATGGCAGCCACTGAGGAGGTGATTCAAAACTTGATTATAAAAGAAGCAGAAGAGTTACCCTGGAAAAATAAATAGGACACTTAAAAGAAAAATCAAACATTTCATGGATGAGATGAAAGCTATTAAATCTCTCAAACAGAATACACCTATAATCATTCTTCCTGCTGACAACAATAACACTACAGTTGCAATGAATAAAACTGATTATAATAACAAAATACAAGACCTTCTCACTGCAGGACAATACAAAATAGTAGAAAAAAAATCCAATTTCAAATACAGAGGTAAAAGTACAAGCATTAGTTCAGAAGCAACACAGATATTTCAGTGATTCGTAAAAAACAAAATTAATTAACTTCGTATTTCAGCAAGATTCTTCATCTGTATGGATTACATAAAATCCATAAAGACAATGTTTCATTAAAACCTATTGTTATTTCTAGAAATTTACCATGTCAAAATCTGTCAAGATTTCTTCTTGACATTCTTAGTCCATTAGCATTCAGGACACAATCTTTCATCAATAATTCTAAGCACTTTGTAGAATTAGTCAGGAACATGAAAATGAAAAAACTGACATATTGGTAAGCTTTGATGTGGAAAGTCTGTTTACAAATGTACCATATCTATTGTAAAAAGGGCATATGATGATAATAGTTTACAAACTAGAACAGCTCTACCTATTGATAGTATTATGGAATTATTAACATTCTGCATAACAACAACACACTTTCAAAATAACTCAGAATTCTTCCAACAAAATCAAGGAGTGGCCATGGGATAATCTCTGTCACCCTTGCTTAACATTTACATGGAAGAACTTGAAATTACATTCATAAATACACTCTCCACCTAAATTGTGGCTCTGCTATGTTGATGATACATTTGTGGTATGGCCACATGGTAATGTACAAATACAGTCATTTTGGATGCACATGAACAACATATCTCCTACAGTTAAATTCACAATGGAATTGGAACAATAACAAAAATTGGCATTCTTTAATGTTCTTCTGACAAGACTCACTTAGGGCAAAGTAAAAACAACAGTGTATAGGAAACCAAGACACACTGGCAAGTACTTGCACATATACATCCAATCATATGAGAAGCACTAAACAGGGAATTGTACTATCACTGTGGAACAGAGCAAAGTAGGTTTGTTAATAGACCAGAGATTTGGAAAAATAAAATATTCACAAAGAAGAAATGCTTATGAAAAATGGTTATTAATCAGTGGTCATCAAGAAAACTTTCAATAAACCATACAAAGATACACCAAAAGAGAAAAAATTATTGATATGGTAGTTATCTATACATACCAGGAATGGCAGACAAATTAAAAAAAAATTTGCAGTCAATATAACATTGGAACTGCTTTTTAAAGCCATACCATACTTCAAGAAATTCTTATTTCTACTAAGCCTAAATTAGCAATGGTGAAGAACAAAAACTGCACTTATAAAATACCCTGTGAATGTGGAAGGAGACCTGATGCCCTGTTGAATGGTGATTGAAAGAACACAAACTAATGGTTAAAAAAGAAAAAGCAGATGTGTCTACCACAGAAGATCATGTATGTACTAATGACCATATGTTTAATTAGGACAATACAAATTTATTGGATAAAGAGAAAAAATGCATAAAAGAAAATTGAAGGAAGTTGCTCATATGACAATGGTAAATAATCCTATAAGTCAACACAGTGTGGCAATACACAATGTATGTAAGCCTCTAATTTATCTTGCTTTTAGGAAAAATATTAAACAATAATAATAATAAACTAATTAGCCTTGCTCATATAAAAAATTGAAGAATTCAGGAGGATTTGAATTACCCCTCTTATATAAATATATCAAATTTCAGCTATATGTTGCCTTTGACAGAATAGCTCAGTTGGTTAAATTTGATATTTAAGAATCTAAAAGTGTGAATTCAACTTCTAAGTAAATATTGTCACTGTGAATATAGGCCAGAAACACCTGATGAAGAGTGGAGGATAATACTACTCAAAATGTTGTGTAATTACTAACCTGTGTTGTCAATTCATGTGTTATTACTAACATTTTTGGAAAGTTTAAATAAAGTTTAAAATTTTCTATACATTCAACATTTACTCATAGATGCTAGAAATAGTCCAATATTAAATTCATCAACTTTTGTTTTATGTTGAATGAAGCTCACATAATAATTTAGAAGTCCAAGAAATTCCTGAAGATCTTTCTTATGATTAATGCATTTAGAATAGTCTTTATTTTGTTCTTAATAGGAAAAATACAATAATCTTGAATTAAAGAAATTCCATTTTCTTGGTTTTAAATGCACATTTACTAGGGTTTATTTTAATTCCTACTTCTGTTAATTTATTAAAAAGATTTTCTTCCTTAAAGCCATTAAAAGCAAGTGATCAAAATATGAACCAGTCCCAGGAATTACAGCCATTAATTAAGCAACTACTTACTCGAATATATCTGAACCCATTAAAATTACCAATCAGCTGAGTAATTTTATAAAGTTTTTTATGAATTATAATTGCTAGTGCTCTGAACATCAAAAGTCTATCCTGGAAAATACTCTACTTCAGCGAAAGTATTTATTTAAGTGATGGGGGAAGGGGGAATTATTAAGAGATACAGCATTATTTAATGCACTGCAATAGTTTTCAATATTGATATCTCTTTACTGTTTTTAATAAATGAATACTATTGCAGTAGTCTATTTTGAAACAGAGATTGGTTCAATCATCTTTTACAAATGCACATTATTCAATTTCTCAAAACTTTAGCTGAATATAAAACTTATTGGCTGATAGATACAGCTATTGGATTTGATACATTTATATACAAATAATCAAATACTTATTTATTGGTAACAGCCCAAACCACATTCAAAAATCTTTGCATATTATTTTTAAAATCTAATATCTCACAGCTTACTTGCTTCATGTTGATTGGACAACTGATTGGTTTAAACCAGTTTTTAGTCCATAATGTTATTATACTCGCTTGCAAAAACAATCAATGGCAATTATATATATATATATATTATAAATCAATGTCTGTATTTCTTCAAAATAATATACGCAAATTTATAAATAAATATTTAAAAATACAGTATTTAAAAGCTTATAAAAATATATATATGTATAACAGTCACTTAGGAGCGCTTTCAACTAACTTGTAGCTTTGTCAACTATCACATTTAAAATGTCAGCTTTCCCATAATTCAATGATGTCAACTTTCCCATAATTCTGTGATCTTAATGTTTGCTGCTTGCCTATTAACCAAATGTTGCTTGTATTTACATATTAACATCGCCTCTTTAATTTTCCTTTTATTATTATTTCTTTCAGTTTCCAATATTTTTACGTTGTTATAATTAAAATCGAAACCATATATACATGATTTATTATGGTCATAAAAGACAGAAGCTGATAAATTATCATTACTTTTAAAATTTTGTTTTGTATTTTGAATCCTTTTAAATAACAATAAGTGTTCCTTTGTTCTTTTTTCCAATGTGCACCTCGATTCACCTATATATCCACGGCCACACAATTCAAAGGATAAAACTTTATTTTCAAATAAAAATTGTATCATTTACAAATGAACACGTGGGTGTGATCATGTTTTGTCTTATTTTTATTTCTACACTTGGACTCAGCAAAGATCAATCTGATTAAGCATTTTTTCTCTTAAGGTTGTTTGAAATACTGGAGTATTGAATGTAGTATCAGATTATTAATAATATGATTCTTAATGCATGATCTTTCATACCACATATATATCAATTTCACAATACTTCTAGAGAAATGTTTCAAAATTGCAGGTCAACATCACATTTCACAATTCAGATGTATTGTTTAGTCACTTTTTATCAGTTTCCTGATTTCACATATTGATTTTACATCTTTGCATTATTATCAGGGGCTTTGCCATAAACTTGGCATTTAGAGGTTCAATAGCCTTATTAAACTTTAATTTAGAAGTGAGTAGCAGTGTTACTTGTGATATGAGAGCTTAGTATGCAATTGATCCACACACACTACAAGTATGACCAATCTTAGATAAGCTTTAATTTTATTAGTGACAATATAAAAATTCAGTTTGTCCACATACACCACCACAATCTGAAAAAATTTAAACAAATTTTTCAAAAGATCTCATTCTAGCCATTATATATAAGAAAAAAAAAACTCCAAAATCATTCTTCAATGAGTATTCACTGTTATAATTGGCTAGTATTTAACCACTTACCATAACACACGGTGTATCTGGACAAATAAATTCAATCTTTTTCGCCCGTTAATTGTTATGCATAATAAAGGCAAACCTGAATTAATATTTTAAATATTTCATTAGACAATGATAACATATACAGAATAAAATCACATAATTATTGAGTTTGTTTTCAACACATATATAAATCTTTCTTGTAAACTCACACTGAACCTAAAACTTCTAGAGCCAATGATGGCGAATCTTTTTGAGAAGTGTGTCAAATTTTGTTCATTATTTTTTTTAGTACTAGCGGTGGATCACTAAATCAGTGGCATCACTTGGAAAGAGGGGAGGATGGTTAAAAACTCCTTTTTTTGGTTCTCTTTAAAAGTTTACGGTCTTTTTTTGTTTTACAACTTTTGCTTTTGCAAGTGAAGAGCAAAAAAATAAAGGTCGACGTCAAAAATTGATATAAATGGGGTGATACCATAAATTACGACACCAGGTGACACCATGTCCAGTCGGCAATCATCCCTGCACTGAGTATTTGAATGAACAAGGAATAAAAAAAATCACATATATATTATGAATTATTATTTATTAATATATATAGTTACAAGTATATTAATAATAAAATTGAAGTATATTTAATGAGAAACTATTGTTGTTTATTTTCAGATAGTTTCTTAATATTAGGTTCATATTCCGTATTCATTAGTTTGATGCATTTCGCAGTCAATTCATTTCCAAGTTTATTTCTATTGGTAGATTTTACAAAATTCATTGAAGAAAACAATTTTTCACACGAATATGTGGACCCAAACATCGTTAAAAGAGCATTAGCAAGTTTCTTCATTGATATAAACATATTTGGTAAAGAATCCCATACATTTAATATAATATTTTCAATTTTTAGTGTGGAATTATTATTATCTGCACTATTTTCAGACATTTTTCTTTCTACTTCGAAATCAAGTTTTCAAATTTATTTTTCCACACTATGCTGCTTTGAAATTCAACTAATTCCATTTCTAAATCATGGATACTTAGCACATAAATTCGGTTAACTACCTTGTTTAAAATTCCGTTTTGTATGGATATAAAATAAAGTGAAATGTATTTTTCAAACTTCTAAATTGATTAAATCTCTCGAGAAAAGCTTGTTTTATTTCTGTATAATCATTAAATATTTTTTAATTGCATTTTCTTGAACATCAAGTATATTTTTAAAAATTATTGTGTTATGAAAATGTTTTTGTAATTGAGGAAAATATTTCATGATTTTCATTTCCAAATCCTTAGTAAAGATGTCAAGTTTTGTCATATATATTTTAATATTTTCAAACATCATTAAAACAACTTGTCAATTTCCTTGAAGTTTTTTAGTCAGTTCATTAAAATGCTGAGTGATGTTCCATAAAAACATTAAATTGTTTAACCAATCTATATTTGAAAATTTGTCAAAACTATTGCTTTTTTCATTCAGAAAGAGCTTAATTTCTTCTAATAAAATGACAAACCAATTAAGAACTTGACTGCAACTGAGCCATGGAACATTGTTGTATGTCAATGTAATGTCTTCGCCCCTAAGTTTTTCAGAGGGGTATAAAAGAACATACAATCCGATAGATAACGTAAATGAGGACAAGAATTATAACTAAATATCTGAAACTCGGCTGAAACAATTCTTAAAACAGTTGTGCCACAAATAGCTCTAACAGCTTGATGTGTATCCAACTTCTGTTAAACAAAACTGTAACAAGTGCAATGTTTTTCCTCTGCTCATCTCTCTGAAATTTTAATCACATATTTTCCACCTCCATTTTGGTTGTTCTTAACTTTAATTAGCTTGTTTTCAATTATAATTATTTCCATTATAATTATTTAACTTTCATTAGTTATTTTTATTAAAATAAATCCCCACAGCTTGTTTTCAATTATAATTATTTCCATTATAATTATTTAACTTTAATTAGTTATTTTTACTTTCAATTAAAATAAGTGTAAATTCACTATTTATTTCTCAACAATGAATACAACACTTCCTCCTCTCACTCCAGAAATTAGAGTTTATTTATGTTACACATAATCATCTAATCTACACGGTTTTCTTTTATCCCATACAGGTCTAGGTGGTTTTTCTTTTTCAGCTTGGAGAAACAATTGATTTTTCTGATTAATCAATGTAACCTTGAAATTTGTGTAAACTCTTGTTTTTCCTCACCACCCCGAGTGCTTTTTCCTCCTGCTTGGAGAAACTCTGGGTTCCCTTTTGCTTTTCGGTTTTTGTCTCTGGTAGCTCACTGTGGAAGGATTGCTGTTCTAAAAAATATTTGAAAGTGTCCATTTCATTTTCACTTTCGACCATCTTTTCTTGTTGTTCTGTTTCATACTGCTGCCCTCTCTCTATCTGTTCGATAATTCTGACATTGCGAGTTTACTTTTTAAATCTTCATTCAATCTTTCAAAACTCTGACATTCGGAAAGTTTGGTTTATAATTTTCCACTAAGTTCTGAATTTTGTTGTTCAAGTTCTTTTTTTAATTTATTTAATTTATAAACATTCAGTTTTAATTTGTGCACTTTTTTTGATAGTTCTTTAGTCGTCTTTTCATATTATCAACTAGAAATGCTCACTTTGGTTACTCTATGTTCTAATTCTGTTACTTGTTGTCTAGAAGCCTTCAATTTTTTTTGAAATTCTTCTAGTTCATTTTGTAATTTGGAATTATAGCTTTTCAGTTCTTGTAACTGCAAGTTGAGTTGTAGCTTAGATTGTGTCTTTCTCTCAAGCATGATAGCTAATTCTTGATTCCTTGAGTCTAATTCTTGTAGTTTAGTGATCTGTCTTTGTCTTTGCAAAAAAGGTCCTTTCTCTCATGACCATGCTTTGCCCCTTAGTTAATACATAGTTAATGGTATACGTTATATCATCTGTGCTTGGATTACATTTTGTTTGTCGTGGTTTTTTGCATACAGCTGCTAAATGTCCTTTAAATCCACAGTTAAAACAGTTTTCTTTCCTCCATTTACAATTCTTCAATAAATGGCCAGTTTTCCCACAGCTGAAACAATTCACTGTGAACATTTTCTCTCTATTAATATTTTCATTCTTTGGCTGCTGCCTTAGATCTGTTTTATAAACTGTCATTTTGCTGGTCTCTTCTGAGTTGTTTCTAAAAGCTAGGGCTTGCTCAATTACTGCTTTATATGCTATTCCTTTTTTAATAGCCACTTCATATGATAAGTCACTTCCCGTTCGTTAACAACGTCTGTCGCAATCTTTCATCATACATCCCCCATAATAATTGATTCAGCAAAACTTGTTTTAAAAATTTGCCATAATCGCATTTTTTTGCCAACTGTTTTAATATTATATCATAGTCTTTAATTTTTTTCTCCCTGGATTGTTTTCTCTTTTTAAAAGTGTCTAGATGGCTTTGGGCTAAAATAGTTCATTAATTTTTGAACTATATCTTTTGTCCCATAATTTATTAACAATTTCTATGACTTTATGTCCTGCTAAACATATAAGTGCAGCCACTTTTTTCATTATCTTTTATTCTATTCAACTTGAAAAAATTTTCCAATTGCATAATATAGAGAGGCCATTCCTCGGCATTTTCAATACTAAATTCAGGAATACAGTTTTGTCCTAATGACATTTTACTTGTTTCCAATAGTATCTGTTGACTTTCTTGTCTGGCTTATTCTTTCAAGTTTCACTTGGTTCAAAAATTTTGACTGCATCAATCTTGTAATGTCTTCACCCCTAAGTTTTTCAGAAGGGTAAAAAAGAACATACAATCTGATAGATAACATAAACGAGGAGAAGAATTATAACTAAACATCTAGAACTCAGTTGAAACAATTTTTAAAACAGTTGTGCCGCAAATAGCTCTAACAGCTTGATACGTATCCAACTTCTTCTGTTAAACAAAACTGTAACAAATGCAATGTTTTTCCTCTCGCAAGTTTTTATATTCCTCTGAGTTTTTTTGTTTAAGTCTTATCTGCTACATCTCTCTGAAATCTTAATTGCATGTTTTCCAACTCCGTTTTGATTGTTCTTAACTTTAATTAGCTTGTTTCCAATTATAATTATTTCCATTATAATTATTTAACTTTCATTAGTTATTTTTATTAAAATAAATCTCCACAACTTGTTTTCAGTTATAATTATTTCCATTATAATTATTTAACTTTAATTAATTATTTTTACTTTCAACTAAAAGAAACGAAAACTTCTGGAGTAAATTCTCTCTTGTAAACTCGCTATTTATTTCTCAACAACGAATACAACAGTCAAAATCGCTGAATACTGGCACTCAATTTCCTCTAATAATTGTGCAAATTGTCATTTATTAAGACCTCTTGCATTTATAAAGTTGATGACTTTTATTACAAGTGGCATTACATTGGAAAATGTTTTTAAACCTTGCTTCACACGAAGAACTTGCTGATGTATTATACAATGAAATTCAATCAGAGAATGTGGAATATTTTGCTTAAAATACTGGATAAAACAAATGTTTTCCCCCATCATATTGGGTGCACTGTCTGTTGTTACAGAAACAATTTTCTGTAGGTTAATACCCATTCCTTTAAAGACAGTAATCAAATTCTTTAAAAATATCAAGGCCGGTACATTTCCCTTTCAACGTTATTAGTTTCATTAGCTCTTCTTTCATTATGTTGCCTGATTTATACTGAGCAAAAACTGCTAATTGTGCATAACTATTTACATCATTACTCTCATCTGAAGTAGTTGAATACATTTCTGCATAATTTATGGCATTATGTATTTGTGAACAAATATTTCTTTCTAATTCCATTACTCAATCTTTAATTGTATTGCGCCTTATTGGTAATTCATTTATACGCTTTATAATGGTCTTTTTCTTTAAAATCTGCAAACAAAGTAGCACTACATTCTAAAAATGCTTGTTTTACAAACTCTCCTTCTGAAAGAGGTTTCCCATTGCGAGCAATGCAATGGGCAATTTGAAAACTAGCAGCTGTAATGTTATTTTTTGGAATCAAAAAAGTATTTAAAACACTGGTTTGTGAATGATTCCCTTTTTTCTTTTGTAAAAAATATATTCTTCTTTCTTCATCTGTTAAAAAGCCGAGATTAGAATGCAACTTTTCAAAATGTCTTTTTACATTATATGCATGTAAAATAACTTTTTCGTTACAAATTACACACATAATTATTTTATTCTTTTCAATCACACCGTATTTATCAAACCATTCTATTTGATATGGTCTGGAAATATCAATTGTTTTTATTTTTTAACTGCTGACATAGTACAAGTCTTCAACTAAAAATATTTATATTTAGAATACAATAATTTGAGAAGTCTTATTAACGTACTTGATATACATACATATGTAGATGAGAAACTTTAATAATAAAAAAATAATAATAATGTTGAATTATCAAACACTTCTAGACGCATACGAAAAGGCTGCCATTTAGTTCAGCACTATGACATCCCCAAGGTGGTACATCTCCCTGTTCTACAATGCAACGAATATGTATGCATGTCAAGTTTATGACCAACTATCATGAGTCATACATGCTTCGCGATAAAAGGATGAAACATGACGTTTTACGACAATGTACATCATTCATAGCTAGCCAATGTCCACTTGGAAATATTTTTTTATAAATTCGACATTAGATATATATATACAGTACTTTATTTTTGTAATATTTTTCATTGTCTGTTCTCTCTTATGATATAAAAAATAAGTTTATAAAAATCAATGCGTGAGTCATTTAAAAAGCCATGGGTCAGTAGGTTCACAATTATTGTTCTAGACAGACGTTTAGCAGCAAAGTAAAAATAATAGGAGAAAACTTGTTTCCATTTAAAGAACAAAAAGGACTATTGATTGAGGAAAATATGCTAATTTATCTATTATTTCCAATGGTTGGTTTGATGAGTTTATTTTTTAAAGCAGAGGTGTGCAACCTGTGGGTCATGACCTCTCAAGGAGTCACAGAAAAATTGTTGGGGGTCATAAAAATTTTGACAAGTTTTCATGTTGGATAATAAATTTTTAATTGAAAAAATAAAAATCTAAACACTATTAAAACTACATGAAAACGGCTCAACTTTTATTATGTCTGACCACTTTTGTGTTTAAACACTTCTTTTTTTGTATTTCGATCAGCATATCATAACAGGCTAAAAAAGTTGTAATTGCTACTAATCAACAGAACTGAGTACTATTCATTTTTTGTTAATATGCAGTTTTTTCAAAGATTTTAGATCAAATCATATGTACTGAAATATAATATCCAGATATATATTTATATGTAGTAAAACTACTATTACTATCCTAGTATGCTTACAATAGGATGGGTTGTGTAACATTTCAGTCTGAAAATGAGGTCGCACATGTAAAAAGGTTGCACACCACTGTTTTAAAAAATGGACTGGAATAGCTCATAACATATATAATAACCTAATTGTTATAACTAATCATCATCATCTTCAACCATTATCAATCCACTGCAGGATGAAGGTATCTCCAAGTTTAATCCATCTTCTTCGATCTTTATCTGCTCTTCTCCACACCACCCCTGCACACTTTCTTATTTCATCCATCCATCTCACATGTGGTCTCTTTCTGGGTCTTTTAAAATCTCTTGGAATCCAGTTTAAAATTTCAATTGTCCATCTATTATCATCTTTTCTAATAATATGTCCAGCCCAACTTCACTTCAATCATTTAATTTTTTCAATGAGGTCAGTAACACCCGTTTGTTCTCTTACCCATACATTGCATTTTCAATCTCTTCTTGTTACTCCCAACATACATCTATCCATACTTCTTTGAGTGGTATGAAGTCTCTGTATTGCTCTTCTGTTAAGTGTCCAAGTCTCAGATCCATAAGTAAGAACTGGTAAAACACATTTGTTAAAAACCTTCCTTTTCAAACACATAGGCATATTTCCTTTTAGTATCAAGTTATTTCTACCAAAAGCAATCCAACCAAATTTAATTCTATGATTAATTTCCTCCATTATGTTTCCATCTGTATTAATAATCTGACCAAGGCATTTGTAACTGTTAACTTCTAATTCATCATAATCAATCTTTATTTTCATATTTTGAGCAAATCGATTAAACATTACTTTAGACTTTTTAAAATTTATCTTTAGTCCTACTTTCCTACTTTCATCTGATAACTCCTGCAACATTTCCTGCAGCTCAAGCATTATTTGCAAAAACATCTACATCATCTGCGAAATCTAAATGACTTAAATAATCTCCATTTACTTTCACTCCTTTAGTTTCCCATTTTAATCCACAAAATACTTCTTGCAGCACTGCTGTAAAAAGTTTTGGAGATATGGAGTCACCTTGTCTTACACCTTTCTCAATGTTGACTTTCCCAGTATCATGATGCAATCTAATTGTTGCTGTTACATTTTTATAAATATTCTTTAAAATATGACAATATCCTGGATATATACCTTGATGATCCAATGCTTTAATCACTGAAGAAATGTTTATAGAATCAAATGCCTTTTCATAATCTACAAATCAAAGACATAAAGACAACTCATATTCATTTGTCCTTTCTATAACTTCTCTCAATACCTGAATATGATCTACTGTACTAAAACCACTTTTAAATCCAGCTTGTTCTCTTGGTTGGTGGAAATCCAATGTTCTCTGTAGACGAGTTGTAATTATCTTGGTAAAATTTTTATATAAAACTGATAAAAGGCTGATAGGTCTGTAATTTCTAATATCTTTTTTATCACCTTTTTTAAATATTAATATTATTACTGCATTCTTCCAATCATCTGGTATATCTTTATCATTTAGACATTTGGTATGTAACTTTGCTAAAAAAATTCTATTTCTTTCCTGCTTCTTTTAATATATCAATTATAATTCCATCATTACCTGGAGCTCTTCCTTTCTTCAACATTTAATTGCATGTCTCACTTCTTCATTTAAAATTTAAATTTAACTAATAGTTAAAGGTATCTAAAAAGTTGAAGTATTTTTGTAAAAAATCATAGGTTAACATGTAATTACTCTTAGTAATTTACTTTTTATAAAGAAATTTATTGATATTATTAATAAATTTAATTTTTTTTTTTTCAGATTAATTCAAATAAAAAGACTTTCATTTGTATTACGTTTTATCAAAAGGAAAGCAAGGAAATAAAATGTATTTATACTATTACTATAAATCTGATTTGATTTCTGTATTAGTATTTATTATAAAAATTTCACTTATTTCTTCTATAAAAAGAAATCATTTGAATATAACAGTAGCTTTATTAATAGAACCCAATGGGATTGGAATGTTGGGAATAAATCGAGTAGGACCAGGAATCTTCATTGCTTTGGATAAAGTTCGAAAATTGGTTAAAGATTATGCAAGCATTGACGTAGTTTTTGAAGCCACAGAGGATGTGTGTACTCCAAATCTTGTCGGTGCTATTGCTTCAAAGATATACTATGAACATTCTGTTGACTTATTTATTGGCCCTGGGTGCAGTGTAGAAATGCACATCGTTGGAAGAATGGCAGCCAATTGGAATTTGCCCATTATAAGCGCCAGCACAACTGATGTCATATTCTCTAATAAAAACATTTTTTCAACATTAACGAGAATCACTTCTTCCTTAAAAGGCTCTTTAATATTTACAAACCAAATGCTGAACTATTTTCAGTGGAAGAATCTTGCAGTTGTATGGGACAAGTGTGATATAGTTCCAAATATTTATATGAAAGCATATTTTAGATTTCTGTCTGAAATAAAGCATGACTTTAATTTTCAAGGATTTGATATCTGTGGACCAAATGTTCCCAAAGAAAAAATTATTAATATTTTAGCTCATATTCAACCAATAGCAAGAGGTAAAAGTTATATTTAAAATAGTGAATGTTATATGTATTTTTATTTTTGTTTATGTATATATTAAAGCGATCAATTTTCCATATGCTGCTTAATGTCAAAGCACTTGTCTCTTTAACAAACCGACAGCAAACGTAAGAGCAAAGATAGCCTAAAGTAAGTTTAATATTTGCCATCAGTTTGAATAAAAGACTAACACTAATATTACACAACATGTCCGGAATTGATCACTTTAATGTTTACATTTGCTCGAAATAGGAGTTATTTTATACATACTGTGTGTCAATAAAAAAGTGACTTGTTTTTTCCTCCATGCTGCCTACAGTGTCATCCCCAAAACAATCCTTGTGTTAAATAGCATAACTTTACTATTCACACAAAATGTTTAAAGCAATAATGCGTTTGAATCATGAATTATAATGTAGATATTATGGTATGTTTCATACTTTAGCTAATGATGGACTAATAACATGCTAATGTAAAATTTTACTTTAAATAGTGCAAAACTACTACTGAAAACATTTTAAATGTTTTTTACTGCATACAAATGTAAAGTTATACTTGCAAGAATGTTTTCAAATAATTTGTAAGATTTTGTGATGGCAGAAAGAGCATGAAGTTGAACTATGAAATACAAAACATTTCTTCTGTAACTCAAACATGCTAGCATCTTCAAATTTTTGTGATAAATAGCTAATGTATGTGATTTGTGGCATATATATTGCTTCAGAGATGGCACTGCAAGTGGAGATAAAAAACAGTCAGCTTTTTACTGCAACTCACTGTGCATATATGTTTTGCAAATACTAATTGTTATAAAGTAGATATTGAATCTCAACAGCTTTATATTAAGGCTTTAGTTGCAGACAAATATTTTCTTTAATTTCCATATCTTTTTGATGGTTGTCATCTAAATTTAGAACTTGTAGACTGAGTACAGATTTCAACTATGACATTTATTTTATGTTTGATGTTTTAAAACAATTATTAATGAAGTCTGTAAAGATCCTAAAGGGAAGATAAATTCTTACTGTCATTCAACTCGGCAACTGAATGCATAGAGTAAACAGTTCTTAATTGTAAAGATTTATATTTTGTTGTTTAACTACAACTACACAAGTCAATGGCAGAATAAATTCCATTTCTAAAGCAGAAATTTTAACTATGGATTCATTGATAAGAATCCAATGTTCACAAAGTTTAATCCTTCTGGATTTACAATTTGTTCTGGAAAAAAAAATTGGTAGATTTTTACAAATTCCTACATAATATTTATGATTGTTTGATGTGATTCATGAATAGAAAGACACTCTTGATTTGAATTTTAGGTGACTGAAACTATGTCTTAAATTCAGCAGTAAAGTCTCATCACTACATAGGTTTTTGTACATTTTTATAAAAGCACTTCTGATACTTAGTAAAAAAGCATATGAAAGAAATTTACTGCAAAGATTTAAAAATTTTTATAGTAAAAGTTAATAATCCAGAAACTTAGTATAATGTTGGTTCGAAATATGGGCTTGACATTTGACAATAAATTTTATATTGGATCCCTAAACATCGTAAAAGTTCTAGAAAAAAAAACTTGATAAAACTTGAATAAACCAATATAAAAAATTAGAAAAAAGGCCTACATATAAAATTAATATATAAAATAAAGAAGTTTGTTAGTGTTTGGTGAAGAAGAGAGTTAAGATTCATATAAATTGAATTAAGCTTAAATATTTATTTATCCTGAAGTGGACCAATACAAAAGATCTAGAGGGAGACCACGTGTGATGTAGAAGAAAGTTTGTTTTTGCTGTGAAGAAAAGAGACTAAGGATCAGAAAAATTTGAATAGATCTTCATCCTGCAGTGAATTGATAATATTTGAAAATGGTTTGACACGATTTTATGAAATAAATTATTTTAGATGTAATTTTTTATAGTTGCAAATAAGTTTTTTTTTAAATTAAACTTTGTTGTAGTAGGTAGTTGTTAAAGATATGCTTAATGTTTTTTATTATTTAAATGATAATATCAAAATAAAAAATAAATAAGTAATACAGTGGCTTTCAAACACCGGTAGTGCCAGAACCGGAATTAATTGGAGGACTTTATAATCCAGTCTGACATTCTACCACTGAGATATATTGAACTTGTGTGCCATTTATTTATTAAAAAGATTTTTTTTTCTAGAAACAGTAGATGGAAAATTTTGTTTAGGAATATAAATATACACAGGGAAAAAATCCTGCATGATTTTGGTTGAAGAGATTGGTGGATTTTGGAGTTCAAGATTCACAAAGGCAAAACTCTCCACAGCAGGAAGATTTGTGCATAAAATCCCTATATAGTGCATATTCATTCAATATTCTGAGACTAATTTCTAGTTTGTGGCTTTCTTCATGTGATATTTGATGGAATTCAAGATTTTTGGATCATGTCTTTAGCTACGTCACTTCCTGTATTTCCAATTTATAAACTGCTGAGTAATAACCATTCTATTATTTTTGTTTAGTAAAGAAAACAAATACAATAATTAAGAGATCTTGCTCTGTAGAATTTTCTTTTGCAGAATGGCTATCATTTATTAGTTGGCTTTTCTACAGAACATTTGGCCAAATAAATTAATAATTTACTTATAATCCTTATGAACTCTTAGACAGCTTTAGAAAGAGACAAATGTTTCATTAACATATAAACATAGCAATAGAAGAATGGTAAAGATAGCACTAGAGTTTGATTTATTTTGAAAGCTATTTTCAATATGAGCAGTTAAAAAATAAAACTTGTTTATAGCAGTTTCAATTTGATCCAAATACAGTCTGTTCTAAAAATTCTCAGCTACTAACAAAACGTTTTGTTAAGAATTTTTGTAAAGAAATTGTTAAAAAATACACAAAGAAATACAATTAATAAATAATATTTATAAAACTTTAAATTAAGCTTAAAGTACTTTCAGATTTTGTAATTATATAATCAATTTTCTATAAATGTACATTGAAAAAGTGACCGGTTCTTTCTCCAATCATTCAGGAATAGCATCTATAAAACACCACATATGCTATATAGTGGTTTTAGTTATTCAGCTTAAAATTTTTTAAAATGCTAGAACGTTTAGATCACAGGTTATAACATGAAATGTGACAGTGTCCCTTGCACCTATATAAATCCTCTTCAGTTGTGGGAAATAGCTAAAATATTTTGCGATGTAACATGTGCATTGATTTAGTGATGGTACTAAAGGCAGCTTGGAGTAAACATGTCACTACACTATGTCTTATCTGCTCTTGAAATCTTATGTGATTAAATATACTGAAGGCCTAAGTTCAATTTTTTTGGTCTTATTAAAAAATTAGGGAAAATATCGAAAAAAATTTTTTTTTTTAAATTTGTAAAAGATTGTCATTTTTATTGGCAAGTACATATAAGTGTTATTTGAAGATATTTATGATATGAAGTCTGTGTAAAAGAGGTCATAATTTTGGATTACTTGGTGTGGATATTTCCCCCGTAATTTCTATTTCTCATCATCTTTACTTTCTTAAATCAATTTCTGGATCTTCAATAAATAAATACTGATCTAAAAGGTTATTGATGGTTTAATTCCAACCTGAATCAAATTGTTTTGGTATTATTGGAAAAATAACAATTTATACGGGATTGACATATATATATATTTGAAAAAGGGGATCGTAAATTTTATTAATTTTTTTTTTGAGATATCCAGTATACCGACCGATTCTAATTGGCAAGACTGAATGACTTTAACTTATGACAAATAAATTTAAAAGTGATAAAACTTGATTTGCATTGGAATAGATGGATGGCAAACTTTTAGTAATATCATCCAAGGAGAATTCTTTGCATATAAAATCAAACTCTCTACTTCAAAATTAGACTTTATTTTATGATGAACTCCTAATTAATAAGATTACGGTAAATTATTTTATTTAAAAATATGGAAGATCTCATATATACAATCATTAAATGCACGATTCTTAACAATGCAGGTATTTTGATGCTGGTAGATAACAGATCCTGGTCTAGAGGTATTTTCATCAGAGACAGAATACATTTTTGCCCCTATGTATATAGTTTTATTCTAATAAGTATTAAATAAAAAAAAATATTTTGGCAACAAAATAAATTTCGTAATTATTAAATAAAAAAGTCACAGAATGCAATAATAGTACAAAAGTAGTAGGAACATAAAATTATATAAGTTAAAAATAAAATCACACCTTCCTTAACAAAAGAAAGACAAAATAAATCTTACACATGAGATGCTACAAATTTTTCAGTAATTTAATTTAATAATGGAGACAAAATAATATCAATAACATTTATATAAAATTCTCAATATATTTTTTTTTAAGAAACATTTTTATAAATATATATATTTAAGTTTAATGTATCTAAAATAATACCTTCTACTTACTATCATACATACTGCACAAATAATGCACATTAATGTACAATCAATATACTCAAACTCACGTACTCGCTTGATTGCTCTCGCTGGATACTATCGATTGAGTGCACCCAAGTGAGTATTCAAGTGTAGACATATTCATACTATACTGCTTATTGGGGCGATATCAAAAAGGAAATGAGTGTATCAAGTGAAAGCGTCTGACACAAATCATTAGTTTGCTTAAAATATTTGATGAACATTGCAAGATACATTTGGATTTTTATTTTATTTTTTATTTTGCAATTTATTAATTTCATTTTTCACCTTGTTATTCCAGAATTGCTCAAACACATCTAACTTTCACCACATTCTAATACAATGTCAACATTGTTTTTAATATTGTAACAGTCATATCTGTACATTCATGCAATAAACTCAAGAGTTTTAGTAATCACCCCAAGGCTGATCGAAATGAGGTTGTTGAGACCTTGAATCCAATCTCACCCAAGTTACTTTACCAATGCTCAGTGATTTTCCACCTTACTGATGACATATATGAGGCTACACTCATATTTTCTTAATTCATGTGCCAGTAGTGGCACAATAGTCGAACACAAAACTGTGATTCTAAATGACATATTCACAAAGTATAGATATATAGACATGACCCAACCAACAGATATTACTAAATTTGGATTGTGATACATAAATAACTAAGTAATAATCAATAATTAATTAATGAATAATGAGCAAAAAAATGAGACACTAAGCGTAATTATGTTTAAATAAAATTTAATATAAGTCAAATTTAAGAAAATAAAATGAAATAATGTTAAATGCAATATGTGAAATTATCTCATTCACAGGTGAGGATGATTTTACTGGTTACAGGCTGTTTAATTAATTCAGAATATTTATTATTACAATCTTAGATATTGATTTCAGTTTTAGCTTATGATTATCTATGCCTTACATATACTATGCTACTGAGAATTAGGTTTTCATTAGTTAGTTTGCAGAGGTGATTATTATAATTTATAATTAACACTTTTATTTAACAAATAACATATTTCTCTATGCAGTCTATAAGCTTACTAAACTAGACTCTATTTCAGATCAAAGCTGAAACATCAATTATCATGGTGTGATGAACTGATGGTGGATAGTAAGACTTCAGATACTAAGATGTTTAAAACATATATAATCTGAGTCTGTGCATCTCAAATGTGTGCTTAATCATGGGATTCATTACTGAGTAATTGGTTCCCTTAGACCATTCTAATTGCTGTGAATAAGACCTTTTAGTCTGGGTGATCGAACAGCTAGCAAATATATGTGGATCCTTATGCTCCAGTCCTAAATAAGAGTAATGGGGTAGCCCTTAAAACCAATGCCCATTTTAACAAGAAAGCTGTCTGAACTAAAGTAATGGGTTGACCTTGAACCAAATCCATTTAACATATAAAATACAGCAATGAGTATAGGCATATCTGTGCTTTCTAAGAACACATTTGCTCCTCTGACTACATTATTATATAACTAAAACTAAGATGCAAAACATCAGTTTCATTCCATGAAAACACCATAAACCAGTTCATAAATTAGCATCTATAATTATGCTACTAAAGGAATATAATTACTCTAGCTGATTAAGATGTCTATATAGGCATTTATAAAAACCAAAGAGAGCTACAGCATATTTTGGGAAAATTATAGGATTAAATTCTAATTTTATACTGTATTTCATCACGTCTGCTGAATATTAATTAAATAGTTCATTTATAGCAAATCTATTGCTAAGCATTTATAACTGCTTAATTACATACATAAATATTATTTTATTCATTTCAGAAGGGAATTTTGTTTGTGTGCTAATAAATGCAGAACTAAACAAGTTTGAGAACATCTAATCATTTCTCACTAGTTATTTTAAATATGAGTAAACTCCATTCTAAATTCAACATAGCATAAGTCCATAAATACATATAGTTCAATTAATAAAGGCATAGATTTTACTTTAAAAGAAAGAATATAAAAATGTAGATAATATTTCATGTAAGTGAAATCTAAGATTTGGGGTTATTTGCTTTGTCATAATGAAACAAAATTAAAACAAATTAAATTAGATCAAATCAGGCAAGACTTACAAATTAGACAGTAAAATAAAATTACATTTAATTTAGTTTAGAATTAAGATTTGAAGAATCTATTAGATTGATTAAAATAAAAGTGGCCATTTACAATACTTCAGCTAGCTTTACAAAATTAGGTGATTTAGTTTAAAATGTTCATTTTAAAATCTGCAGAAATCGGTTACTGCTTTACGTTCTGTTATCTAACATGGTTGCTTGATCTTAGGGCATCTTCTTGCTTTTACTGCTACTGGGTAGTTGGTTCAGGCATATCCACATTTTTTAGATCATTTTCGGGATTAGAAAGCAAGTCTATTGCCCTTCTATCCCATAAATTTTATTAAGAATAATTTCATAACTCTTAGATTGGATACTAGCAATACTCTATCAATAATAATAATCATAAAATGGCCAAAGTAAGGTTTTTATATTTACCTTCCCACCTTTCTTTTACATTGACCTCAACTTGTTTACCAGTTTTAGTTCCCAATTTGTTTTTCTAATTTAGTTTGCTATATTATCAGAAAATCTGGAGATTCCCACTAAGTTATCTTTTTTTACAGATGGGTCCCTCAATTTTGACCAGATTAATTTATTTAAAACTACTTTAAGATCTATTTTTACTTATAACTTTTAAGTAGGTAAAAATATAATAAGAAGGATTAATTTTATTAAATTAATTTTTTAGGAAAAACAAATCTAAAACCTGGTAAACATCTTACTCTATATGTAACACATTTAAGCAGAAATATTATAATTTCTATATTAATTTTACAATATATAAAATAAAAGAAAATCTATAATGCTTTAAATGTATAACATTATTTCTCTTCTGCATATATGTAGGTTTTGGTTACACATACAGCAAAGCTTAGCAAATAATATATATATATTGTGATATATGCTGATTTATTACACATATACATATGCATTTAACAATGTATGCCATAATATATGTATGCATATATAACCATAATTATTGATTTTAAAATTAGTCTGATATATGAGGATTTGGGTATATAGGTATAGAAAATATACTACTATAGAATATAGTAGGTGACATGTAAGATAGAAATCATTAAAAAAGTTTATGGGAAACCACAATTTCACTGTTTTCCTGAAAAAGGTCATGGTTCAGGAAAACAACTATGAGAATTAAAATGTCAAACTGTACCATTTCTTGTAGTTATATAGAGACAAATAGAAATTGTAAAAAGAATACATTTCTTAATTTAAAAGAAACAAAAAAAAATCAAGTTGGAAATTATTAATTGTTATTAATAGGTATGACATTAATATCCACCATACTTTAGTCACATATACTTTCAAAGATAGCTATTGGAATAAATAAAGATTCATTTTTTGTAAAAAAAAAAAGAAAAAAAGAAGTCAAATACAGCTCAGTAATTAAAGCATTCTTATTTCTTCCACCATGATGTAATTAGTTATCTGTCAAGTAATGATAGTAGACATTTTAAAGTTTGTGGAGAGGGGGCATATGATTTTTTTGGTTTGGCACCAAGTGCTGGCATACATGAGGAATTCAACTAGAATAGAATATTTGAAATTACGTCTGTTAATTGATGTTTTAATTCTTGCGGATGTAAAAAGGCATACCATCTCTCCCCTACATTGCAGCAGGAGTAATATGAATTTTGTAGGCACTTGTTAAAGGTTTAAATTTAACATTGTAAAATTGTTATCAAATAAATTTGACAGTAATTTATTAAAGAAATCAATAAATAAATTATGTTTACTCATATGATAAAATGTCTGAGTGTAAAAAAAAATTCTCTTAGTTTTATCCAGAGACAAAAAGAAACATTGTAAAAAGAATTACAGTAATTTATTAAGAAAAATAAATGTGAATTACATTAACCCTCCTTATGGATTATTCTTATTATTATTTCACAAATAAGGAGGTGGGCCCAGTAATGTTATATTTGTATGTTTTCATAGAAACAACACCAAGTGGTTTTAACACACTATTAGAACAATACTGAAGTCTTCTACCCATTTCATGATGTCATCTCTCTTTAAGTCCATCTTTTTTTTATTGCAGATATAAATTTCCTACCAATACCAAAATATTGATTTACACTCTTGAGACTTTTATTCTCTTCTACAGCTTTTCTTGCTAGTTCACAGTTATACTTTCTTATATTATTTTCAACTTTTTTCTGGAAATTCAAATATTCAATTCTTTTTAATGCATCATTTTTGTATATCTTCATATTCCTTCTTTTCTTCATAAATTCTCTAGTCTCAGTTGAAAATTTTATTGGCCAATTGCTGCTTTTTCTACCAGCTATCTTTGTTGCAGTTTTTAAAAGTGTATCAGTTATTTTCCTATTAATTTCATTCAAATCTGAATCATGTTCAAAATCTACTAATACTTGAAACCAATTTGTAAGTTCTAATTTAAATTTATTAGAATGTTTCTGAAGATTAGAAATATTAATTGTAAATATTGTTTTTTTTAATAAGTTTTGTCTCTCTAGTTTTGCATTAACAGGTAACTCACATCTTACAAATCAATGATCAGTTCCTGTGTTCAATTTATTTAGATCATTAAAATCTTGAAATGTGTATTTTCTGTTAGTCAAAATATAATCCAATTCTGCTGTCTCTTTACATGGATACTTCCATGTCCATTTCGTTTTAACATTTTTTTTAAAAAAAAAAAAGGATTCATAATATGTTTTTCTTTTTCTGCAAACTCCACAAGTGTATGTCCTCTCTCATTTATAGCATTTTTATCTTTCATTTGTTTACCAATACTAGCATTAAACTCCCCAATAACAATTTTTAAATGTTGTTTAGTCTGATCAAAAGTCTTTTGTACATCTATATAAAAATATTCTACTACTTCATCACTATGAGAACTTGTTTGGGTATAAACCAGAATTATCTGCATTTGGTATCTGCTATTAACTATTAAATAACTAAATGTGTGGTTTATATATGTAATGATCAGATATTTTATGGTAATATCTCCACACTAAAACACCAATATATTTATTTATTTCTATACTTAACGCTTTCAAAGGAACGATGCCTTCATTTTCAAAGCTATAGATAGATAGTTCTAATACTGATTTTCATATGTTTATTTGATTGATATGTTTATTTGAATAAAAGAGACACGTTTTACGTTTTACACAATCTTGAAGAAATGGTAGATCTGATATGAATAATTTTGCATCTGTTGAATCAAATAAACATGAAAATTGGCATTAGAACTATCTATTTATAGCTTTGAAAATGAAGGCATCGTTCCTTTGAAAGCGCTAAGTATATAAATAAATAAATAAATATATTGGTGCTTTAGTGTGGAGATATTACTGTAAAATATCTTATCTGCTATTAAATTGTATAACTAATCTTACCACTCTGTCCAATACACCACTAATATCCACAATGTTGTTCTTCCACTTTTTATTTATAATGAATCCTACTCCACTTGTATTTCTAATATTTGTGCCTTTATAGTAGAATACATACCCACTTTTCAAATCAATTGTCTCTTCACCTTTTCTTCTAACTTCACAAAGCCCAATAATGTCCCATTTAAAATAAGACAGTTCTTTTAATTCTTGCAATCTACCTTCACTTGAAAGGGATCTGCAGTTGTAAGTACCTAAATAAAAAGTCATCATCAAGTGGCAGTCTGCATGCACAATCAGGGGATTCTTAGCACCCTCTGCCTTTGGCTACCAACTGCTGCCTTGGTTGGTGACTTTTACAGCCTCCTGGGAATAAGGGCCATGATTTATTTTTGTCTGTCATGATTATATATATATCTATTGGATCACTACCTGACAACATTCTTATTGATTGTAAAAAACAAAACCCATTAATAATTGAGAATTTTATTCGTAAATAGCATGTTTACATATACATTTCATGGACACTCAAATCAGAATATATTATTAAGACACACTACAAACAAGATTCCCATAGAATCAGTTAAATAAACCTGTAATCAAGTCCACCTTTTATTGCATAAATATCAATCTCTATTGTCAGATAAAAATGATCAGTTTTTGTACCTTTCAGCTTTATAAATTAATAAATTAAGCATTGATATTTTAAAAAGGCTGACATCTTTTATTTACAGTGAATTTTGTTTTTTATCAATCACCACAAATAAAATGTTTCTGTCTTTTTAAAGTACCAGTGTTGTATATATTGCTATATAACTAATCGAAGGTGATGACATTGATATAACAAATTGTGGTCATTATTGATAGTTTCATTTTTATTGGGATTTTACTTGCAATTATCCTAGTGATGTATTTGGACTTGTTTGTTCTATGAAATACATTTATATTTTTAGGGTTACATATTTAATAACTTTAAAATTATTGGCATTCTCATTAAAATAGTTTGTTTATATATATATATATTAATGGTAAGGTATGTAGAAAAATAAAACTGATTACAATTATTGTCTACCCAGAATATAATTATTTGTGTATTTGTAAATTATAAAAACATCCCATTTATTATTGTTGAACATTTTTTTATGCTTGAACAAAGTAAAATTTATTTAATATAGATTAAATTAAAAGTATTCTAATTTGTAGTTAGTGATGTTTGAGGCTTGGCACAATTAATGAAAAGGGTTCTCTTGAAATATGATCCCATAAACCTTGCACTGTGATAGTTCACAATTCAGAGAGCTGATATGTATAAAAATATAAGTCTACATATACATTTAAATGTAATTTTGTTTATAATATAACAAAGATATCACCATTTTTAAACATTATTAATTGTAGAATGAAGATTCCTTAAACTTTACTCCAAGTTTTCTGATACCTAACTTCTATTTACATTATTCCAGTAAACTTTGTAATCTTATTCATTCCTCAGATAGATCTTTTCTATATCTTTTGAAATTCCATTTATTATTTTGACAGTCTGTGTATGATCATTTCTTCTAGAAAAATTATTTTACAAAATACTTCTAATAAAACTGCTGTAAAAATTTTAGAAGATATGCTTCTTAATGATAATCTTCTTTGTGTGACTACATAATCTAATTATTGCTGTATTTTGATAAATATTATTCAAATTATCTTAATATCCCATTAAAGTAAAGTTTTTATCCCTATAGAAATACATATAAGTAATAGCTTTTAAGATCATTACACTTCCCCATATATATATATATATATATATGGGGATATGTATATATATATATATGTAAATATATATATATAATTATATATATATATATATATATATATAATTTTGAATCATATAAATTACATAAAGGTTTAATGCTGCTGTTTTGAGATTAAATATATTTTATAAAAATGTTATGCTTAAATCTAAACACAGAAATCTTGGATTTGCTGCATTTTCTCTGCTCCACCTGAAACAGACTTATTTGCACATTTTTAAGTCGAATATTTGACCAATAAAGTTTACAGAAAGTTTAAGAAAGTTTTTTCCTTACTGTTTAAACTTCCTTTTCAAAAGCCCAGACTACTTAATGAATTAGGGCTTCACTAAAAGTTTTCCAGATCCAAAGAACCCACAATGTGCTAGTTAAAATTTTCAAGGATAATGTGAATATGGAAAGTCCACTTCCTTTAGGAAAGTGGATCCATGGATTGCCCCCCTCCTAGGAGAAAAAATATTTAGTTGCAACAGCAGTTGATGATGGTGGTCAACAACATTACCACATCCAGTTTCATGTTTCATGAGAAATTATTCTACTGAAATTTCTATCAGTTCATCTACATTGGAAAATCCAAAGCAGAGAATTTTCTTCTGGTCAGGATCCATTGGCTTATGGGGTTGATAAAGTTTTTAAAACTTGAACCTAAGTTTGTGGATTTTTTAGTGAAGGTAGATCTTATGGATCTGCCTACTGGTATGTTTCTTTGACATCAGAGGGAACACAATATTGATTCTATCTGTTCTCTGTGTAGAAAACAAGATGAGTCCATAGCCCATATATTCAATCAATGTGAATCATGGACTCATCTTTGAAACATAATTCTACAGAGAATTACAAATCTTGACTCGACCTTTGTTAACCTGATTTATGCTTTCAAAAAAGGAGTTTTTTGTGTTATCAAACTGGCTACATTTATAAACTTTGTTATCTGGATGATAAGATGCTGAGTTTTATTTAAAAGTGATATGGACTGTGCTAGAGAAGAACTATTCCTTCAGTTGCTTCATAAATCAAAGGAAAGTGATATAAGAACTTGCCTATCATGGCTTGCAGGCCAAACTTGGAGCTTACTGAAACTTTGAGAATATTTATTGGTCCTTCTGAGTTATCTGTCCCCATAATATATTAAACTGACCTTTGCCAAGTGGTCGCATAGCCATTATGGGTTTGCGTAATAGCACCATACATTGTAACATTTGGTTTCTACTTTATTCTAATTAATTTGTTGATTATTATTGATGGATTGTATCTACAAACACCTTTGATTTATACTTGATGTAAAATAATTGAGATCCTTACTCTTTAATTGTTTTGGGTGGAGCTCACTTAATTATGACCCAAATTTGGCCAAAGGTATGTGTGTTTTTTCAATTATGTTGACTCACAGTGTAAGTTTTGTCATTGATTGTTTATATTGTATTTCATATCCCAGTGGGTTTGGATTGTGAGCTATTATAGTCTTCACAAGTTATGTATAATGTAACACTAACTTGTTTAATTTTGTTAATCCTTATATATTTAGTACAATATACATTCATTCTTTAAGTTGTACATGTTGTAGCCAGATTTGTCTAGCCTTTATAACTCTAGATAAACTATACATATTATACTCATTTGTGACCTGTAATATATTTATCTTGTACTTCATATCATGTTGGGGTTATTTTATTCATAATCTTCACATCAGGTTGAAATTGTTAACTTTGTAGGATTTTTTTGAAGAGCCACTAAAGTCTTGACAAGTATTCATTGAAGCAGATGATCTGATGCTCAGATCCTGCTTCACAGCCCACATCCAATCTCCTACCATCTAACTGTATTCAAACCCGCCTTTATGCACGTATATACATAGCTAATAATATATATATTTCTTTTGGTTAGTATTATAACATAAATAATGTAAACACGTATGTATTTTAATTTAAAAATATTTTATTTTATAATATTCTCATGTGTATGTGGGCATAAATAATAAATATCTATATATTTCAGTGTAGGAAATTGTGAATATATTAATAAAGTTATATTATATATAAGGTATTATATATGAAACTTATTATTTTTTCATATATAATTTTTTAGCCAGAAATGATGCAATCTTGTTAAAAAGTCTCTTGAAAAACAATTACCTGGAAGACCCCTTAGATTAAAGTAAAAGATTACGAATTGGTAATAATAAAATAAACCCATTAGTGGAAATTGTCCACACTAGCTTGTTTTAAAATCATAAGATATATTTCAAAACAATCCTTCGAGAAACTGATAACAAACTTTGCATTGTTTCAAACATCCTAATAGATAAGAGTATCCAGTCAAACTATTCCAAATGAAACTTAAGTACTTAAACCGCCTCAGGTCCAGCAGTAGTTGCTGAGTTACAGCTTCAAAATAAAAAGTATATATACTGCTGAATTTGAATCCACAGGGAGGAGACCATTAAATAACTAAGTTGCTATACATATTCCACACCAGTTTTAATTCTCAATGTGTCATGAGTAGGAAATTTCACCTTGTCCCTCTGTTCTAATATGCTGTTTCCATGAACGAAGCTCTGTATCCCGTATTACTGAACTTTATGTATATTTTTCCAGTGAAAGTGAAATGCTATCTCTCAAATAATAATGCTACCCTAGATCTAGTGAAATAATACCGATGGACTGATTCCTAGTGAAACACTCTTCCAAATAATCAAGGTAAAAGAACTTTGACCGCTTATAATTCCTAAATCCTGCCTTCTCTGTAATATTTATATTTAATCATCTATTTTAAATGTCTTCAAAATATGTATTCATATAACTATATATAACTAATCTATATTAAGCCTCCTATAAAATGCTTTTCCTTTTCTTTTATTTCCAAGCGGTAAATAATTCTCATTTAGATTTATGTATGTATATTTTAAAATAAATGCCAATAGTATTCTAAAATCGCAAGCATATAATTCATTTTTGTTTCCCCACCCATCATTTACTGGGTAAATAATTTATAATTTGATCAAAACAAGTCTTATTCGACTTGCCCAGGTGCTCGCGATTTTAGATAAATAAACTCATTATATTTTTATGTTTTCTGTAGAAAAACAGATTGACATCTGTTTTTTTTTCACATTTTCCTTCCTAAATAATGCGCTATCTTTTATTCTTAAATTATATTATATATGTAAAATCCATCTTAGCTATTACCACCACCCCACTTATTTTGTAATAATTTATATATTTTCACAAGGGCATTGATTAATCAAAATTGAGATTTATTAAATGTATGGGAAGTAATGAATAATATTAAGTAACATAATGTAAAGGGGGAGGGGGATCTTAAGATCTTAGTTTTATATTTAAGTATAATTATTATCCATGTTTGCTTAATGAAGCCATATCATTACGCCGAATATTTCATAATTTATGGACAATAAATATGTTTCGATCATCTTTAATCTTTAGAATTATATTTATATTGTATTATTAAGCGTTACATGCATAAAGGCCATTTCGTTTTTATATATGTTCATCCTTTTTTCTCACATGGAGGTATTCGCGCAGTCGAGCCCCATCGTCATTCTCACTGTCCTTAAACCAGGCTGTAAAATCACCCTGGGGACATACTTGGTCGTATGTGCATACTTTATATGGGGAGCAATCTGGGAAACCAGCCCAGTAAAGTCGTTGCTGACACTCTTAGTCATCCATGATTCACGTGTACTTCACTCCAGGAAATCTTGGACTCTTTCATTTGTCAAACCAACCCTGCCTACGTTTGCAGAGGAAATCGGTCAACTTCGTTCTTAGAATTCATGAAGCACACTCCAGGATCCATAATTGGACCAACTCAATCAGCTGCCATACACAGACCGCCTTTCAGTGTCTTATTAATCATCCAGAAATAGTCATAAGCCATAATGAGATGATTTCTTTAAACAGACATATTTCCATTAGTGTAATATATGTATTAATGTGATAGATTTAGTATCGTTTATATAATTATTCATGACCCACCCCGCACATTAATTATCTATAACTCCAATTAATAATAATATTGAATATTCCAAAATATCTGCTTGAAAAATTATTATCCTTTTAAATTAATTAAATGCTCTTTTCATCTCTGGGGGTGTAATAATATTCTAGTAATGTATTCCAAGAGCGCTAATTCATTAAATCATTCATATATATTATTGGCATAGCCGCAAATCTTATATTATCGTTAAATATGAATCAAACACATATATATATATATAATACTCATGAGGCTAATGTTGGCTGAGTAACCTGACATAATTTTGTTATTAATAAATCTTAAATATATATATATATATATATCAAACTCAAACCACTGCTTTCTTTTAGTTAAAATAATATATTAAGTTTTTACTTATGCTAAATATGACTAGATGATCTCTGCTCAATACATAATTAACATGCTAGGTCACGAGCCTTCATTGCTCATAAAATATAGCTAGTTATTAAGTTAATCTATCATGTAAGTTTAGCTTAGAGTCTTTTTGTGTCTCCGATGACCGATGCTGGCGGTGAGAAGTAAATTAAGTCGATGTCATCGGGATTGTTGCTCATAATGTTATAGATCTGGGGAATGGGCAAATAGGGCAGAGTTCATGAGTGTTCCTGACCTGTGTATCTTGCGCCTGATTGGATTTGAAGTACTTTTGCCTAGATGCTAGATCTTGTTACGTGAACATACAAATCCAACCGGCACCTCATATACAATGCCATTTTGGTTAATCTTGTTAACCCTTCCTCATTTAGTGTAATATGTTTCAATTCCTTGAAAATTATACATGCAAATCATCCATGCTATGTAAATCCAGACTAATAATTTGTACTATACTTGATTGAGAAATTGTATTTCTGTATAACCTTCCATATTTGATTTATAGTGTTGTGCCATTACTTTTTGTATCTAAAAGTTTGTAGGCTAAGAATCAAAAATTTTAATTACAGCTGGAATCGTATCATACAAGGGTGCCACTAGGAAAAGAACCTAGAGCCACGAAATTAGAAGAATCTTTTATTCGCGCTGTTAATTTTTATACGTATGACAGATACAGCTAACCTCCTCTTTGTAATCCCATTTATAATATGTGTGTATACGCAATGATCATATGTTTTATTATCACATACAAGCACTAAAGGAACAACCAAGTACACTTAAATATGTTTCAAATAATAATATGCTTTATTATAATTTTTAATTTTCTTTTATTCAAGACTATTGATAGAACAAATCATTAACAATTCCCCCTCTACCTTTCTCTTTTGTATAAACTTAACATGACTAACATTATCTTTCTTTTTTTCCTGTTTATATAAAATAAAATAAAACAAACAAAGATGAAGAGTAACATGTATTTTTCATTCTAGAAGGAACATGTGCTTTTACTTATATATATAAGCATCTCAGACTGGTTCAAATTTTGACCGGTACAGAGGCTAAGCGGCTTACTATTAGGAGCAAGTTATTACACTAAACTCCTATCCTCTCTTTCAATATTTACACAACACTTAAACTTTTCATTTATGCTTTCTTAAATCATTTTTACATTCTATTTCGATAACAATTTTTGGGATTCATTCATGGGATTATTATTTTTAACCTCTTCATATAGTCTTGAATTTCATCAAAAGTTATTTGAAAACCCCCCATAATGAAAAACTAAAAAAAAATACACAAATATAAATAAATTACGTATTTTAAATAAAACTAATTGGGCAATGCAAACATAAGCATTATAAATATATATATATATTTAACAAAAAAACCCTTTCTATTGTCGCAACTTATAGTTCATGGCTGATTAACCCTTAAACCGCTAAATAAATCATTGGTTGTATGAGATAAAAATCAAATCTTTTAATTGGCCAACTCACAAACTGAAGACAAAGCCTATTGTTAAAACATATTCGTCTATAATATTAAATTCAACTCAGATACGTTTATAAAAAGTATATAATTAATTTTTCAGGTCATGAAGAAAACGAAAGTTCTTTCAAAAATAAATTGCTATTTATTTATTCTAAGATATTCTATATCGGCAACATAAAAGTTATAATGTAAACAAAAAGATCGACTTTTACGTTATAGAAAAGTAAATATTTCTTTTTACTACATCTTCAATATATTTACTTAAATCTTCAATATTTTTCGAAAATAATTTTGTTTTTTTATTATTCTCTCTGAAAATTATGTTTAATTTCCATAAATATTATTTAATAATAATTTAAATCGTATTCGAAATGAAAATCTCAGCGTTTTTCTTTATTTTCTTTGATCAGGCAGTTTCTTTGTTCTTTCCAGCCAATCAGAATGTCTTTTTCGGCTGAGAGCATGCTAAGAACCAATCACAAATAATGTTCCTTCTTTGTTTAGGTTTAAAATGCGTTTTTTTTTATTTTTTACTTCTAAAATAAATCGGAAGATGTCACCATCGTACAGAACTTTTAAAAACGAATTAAATACGTATTTAACGAATTTTATCGTATAAAAACGAACTAAGTTAGAGTGATTTTAGATGTCGACGAGGAGTCTCATCGAGCGCGGGAAAAGGGTTAAATACAATCCAAATTAGATATGTTTTTAAGTTCAGCAATCTATAGTTCAATCAAAATGCAAAGTTTATATTACCCTGATTGATCAGTGTCCATATGTGTTTTTTGGGATCCTTTGGGAGTTGATTCACAGTAATGAATTTTGTCCTCCAGCAAGCTTCGCTTTCTCTTAGGTCGCCTTGTTCCATGAGATGGTTTCTCGGTGCGATGAAAATCTAGGAATCGTCCAGTGTCCCAGCTGGGGATGGATTTTAGTTGTTTAGCCTTCTAACATTTTATTTTCACTCTATAATAGTTCTTTTCTTTTATAAAAAGCTAATAATCCCTAAACAATAGGTTTGTCTCTGTATTTATTGTCCTTTTTTCATTGTCCTTTTATCTGATCACATTCCCAGCCAGAGATAGCATTTCTTTAATTTTTTTAGTTTTTTAATACCTTCCAACTAGAAGCCACAACAATAGAATTAATTACAATTCTTTCCCCCCTCACCTCCCTTCAGATTAGAAAATTTAATTAAAATTGTTTTCCAAAACAAAAAAATATTTTATTATTTTTTTCTTTTAATATCACTTTCGATGTAATCTCTAAATCCAATTAAAAAAACAACTAATCTACCATTTTCCTTTTTCTTTTCTTTCTGTTTTTTTTTTCAAATCCCAATAAAAAACTAATAAATAATACCAAAAACCTACTATAAAAAAACTAATAAATAATACCAAAAACTTTCAATATACACAGCATTTATTTCTTATTTTATACCTAGTATATATATGTGTAGATACATAATTTACATACACAGAAAATATAACATGAGCCGCTCGGAATTATCGGCTCAGTGTAAATAAAATTTATTTTGAAAAAAAATATTTTTTTTTCTTTTATGGAGAAAAAGTTTTTCCATATGGCCAATATTAGATTATTAATTTTATTGAAATATTTTAAACATGATCTTCTCATAACAAGTAGAGAAATATATTAACAGTAGTGTTACTAATAACTTTCAATTATTTTTTACATCATTTAATCTAAACTATTTGCTCTAATAGTACAACATGTTTTTTCTGTCTTGGGATTTATTTTGTTTTTAAATACACTCAAGACAAAAAAGTTATTGAGAACTACTAGAACAAATAATTTAGCTTAAAGGCTATTGATAATAAATCATAACCATGTATCAAAAGTCTTGTAACATATTTCTCTAATTATTATATAGAAATATTCCCATTCATTTTTTTGTTTTCCATATTTTATATATATTGTAACGGATATATAATATGCCATTACATTAATTTAAAATTAGAATAAAAACTTAAGTTCGTAAATAAAAATAAAACTAAAAGCTAAAAAAAATTAAAGAGTTGTTAAACGTATATATTGTACCTATATTGATATAGGCACATATAATTTTATCTAAAATTATATTATTAAAATAATCGTTCATAAAAGAAAAACATAAAATTAAACGTTGATGGGTTTATTTCAGTTTGTTTTTGAAAAAGATAAAAATCAAATAGTTTTCTAGCGTTAGTTTTGAAATAAAAAGCTACGATTAATTATTCAAAAGGGGGGAGGGGAGTCTTGGTTTGAGAAATTAAACTAAGGGTTATAAAAGGAAGTAAAGAGTTTTTATTAGTATTCGTAAAAATATAATTTAAAAAGTTAAAACATACAAATCTCTTTTCATTCAAGTTTAATTAAAGAAAAAATAATGTTAAAACTAAATAGTAAATTGTATTAAAATATATATGTGCATATATATGTGCGATTTGTAAATAAATAAAATGTATGTGAAAGTTAAAAAAGATTATCATTAAAAAACATGGCAATGGCTATTAGATATTAATTAATATAAAACAATACGTTTTTGCATGGCTATTACTAATTAAGCAATCTTTCAAAACACGTTTATCAAATGATTATCAATTCGACAACAGATCTTTGCCGGGAATATTTCGACAACACGTTGCAGATATAAATAGACTCTTTTTATCGGACAGTTCAGTTCCACAAATTAATTGAGTGAGTTCAGTTCACAAAGTAATTGAGTAGTGCAGTTCAGAAATTAATTGAGCAGTTAACAAACAAAATGCAGTGTTGAGAAGATCTTGGGAATGCACGTTTATCTCCAGCCCAGATGTCCGAGAAAACAGCAGATCTGCCCATGAAATAATGTCAGCTTAACATCTTAGAAAATCTCCATCAGTATCTATTTGTCTCCGATAGTAATAATCGTGAAAATCAGGAAACTCAGCAAGGAAACGTCCCAGCCGGCTGGAAGCATTCATACTGGAACCATTCATACTGGAAGAAACAACAAACAAGAAGAAAACAAAGTGTTAAATCTACGTTCAAAATCCTAGGTAAAACATTTGCTTATTTTCGTTTATACTGTAATAGCCATTGCATTGCATTAATTCATACGAATCTTTCAAGAGTCTAATCATATGAACTCTATATCATACATAAATGAACTATTGATGTGTGTGATTAAATTTCAAATGCTATGTAGTTCTTTATTATCATAATTATGTATGTGCATGAGTTAATATGTGCGTGATCATTATATCAATGTTTATTAGTTAAATTAGAGTGTTCTGTTATTAAATCTATAGGAATATTTAAACTATTTAGAAATGTTAATTTAAAATATGCGTGTGTTTTATTAGAATGTTTAAATTTAGTAAATAAATGTTAGTTAATAAATTATCTTTAAAATTAAACTTTATTTGTCGGTCAATTCTTTTTATCAATTCTTTTTACCAAATTCTTTTATCAATTCTTTTTATAAATTCTTTTTTACAATTCTTTTATCAAGTCTTAACCACTAATTATGTATAATCTATTAGTGATTACAAACAGCTGAGCTAGTCATGGATTTAGGCATTGAGTTAGTGGCCATTGCTCAAAGTGCATTATTTATTCATCCTTGAATAGATAGCTGGCGCCCATATTTATACACAAACAAAAAAAAGTGCTTTGGATGTGGGGTTCAACTCAACAGCCGAGAAGAAGCTATGTCCTGGAAATGTAATGTTAGTTATATACTTTATAGCTATCATTTGGGCATACATACTCTCCGAGTATGTTCTTCTCTGCCTAAGAGACTGGTGTTTCGAATCCACATATGCGAATTCGGTTCAAATGGCTTTACCCAACGTGGGCCATACTTGTCATAAATGACAGTTAATTAAATACTTTGTTCTTGTTGAAAATAAAAATCTAAAAAGTTAAATTACGTGTGTAAAAGTGCTTTAATTTAAAAAAAAAGAATTGACCGAAAACTTTTTTTTTTCAAAATGAAAAGAGATTTTGACATATATGCTATCAAATCAGAGTCAATTAGATGTTACGGGCAGAGTTAAAGCATTAGATCGGGTAGAGAAAAGGACTAAAAGGGTGGAGGTAGCGTGAGTTTCCATCTTAGTAAGAAAAATAAATAAATAAATCGTATAGTAAATTTAGTCTAATGTAAGCGCTAGTTTGAAATAAAATATTGTTTTAAAAATGGAAAAAGAGAAAGAAATGTCTGAGACGCAGATGCTGAAAATGATGATAAATATGATGGAAGAAATGTGTCAAGAATTCAGGCAAAGTCATCAAGAATTCATTGCGGGAATAAGAGAAATAAAATGTGAAATTAAAGGAATGAGGGGTGAAATAATAGAGAAAGTAGAGGATAACCAAGAAAGCAGAGAGTTAGATTTAGTTAAAGAAAGTCAGGAAGTTGAGGTCATGAAAGAGGTAGAAATTGAATTAGAATCAGATAGCGTTGTGATAAATAAAGTAGACACAAATGTAGATCAAGAAATAGAAGAAAAGTTTTACAAAAATTTAAAAAGGTTAAAATAAATGTTCGCATTCACTGTAGACGTAGATTTAAAACAAAGAGAAAGCATAGAAAAAAATATTCCCAGATTGAAGTAATTTGGAGTTTGTCTAGGTATAAAAGTTTTCTGAGTTACTAAGTCGAAAACAGCTCAGAAAGAGAATGAGATAAAGCAATAAAATATAAAAGCGGAACTGATAAGAGAGGAAAGTTAGTTTATATTATAGAATTTGTAGAAAGAAAGAAGGAACCACCTGACATAGTTTAAAAGTTAGTAAACGGGCGGAATAGTAAAGGAAATAAACAAAAAGGACCGGAAATGGACTATGAGTCTAATATAATTATTTTGATGTAGGTGAAAAGCCTGAATTAGAATTTCGCTATTTAAAATGATGGATTGTTTTGTCAAATAATAATAATGGAGGCTTCGCAAAATAAAAGATTTTATTTCTCCATGCACATATTAATTAAGGAAATGTTCGTAAATAAACAGTTCAAATAAATAAAAATCAATAAAATCAAGTTAAATAAATGGGTCAAATTAAGGATTTAGAAATAATATTTGTAGAATTAAATAAATGAATAAAATAACGGAAATACATAAAATAAAAACAAGTTAAATAAATAAGTATAATATATCTGTAGAAAATAAATAAAATATTCATAATAAAGCAAAATAGTTTTTTTCTGAGTACACGCACGTTAATATATAAGTTAAAGTAATGGGTTAAAAGTAATATCATAATATAAATAAATATGTAAATTGATGTCTGTGATAGTTTAGAATAGTATTGTAAGTTAAATAAATATGTAAGATAATGTTCGTAATAGTTCAGAATAATATAAATAAATATGTTAAAGTAATGTTCATGTGTATTTAAAATAATATTGTAGGATTAGTGATAAATAATATAAAGTCAATCTAAGTTATATTAGGAGTGTATAAGGGTTTGAATCTAATGGGAATGAGGGTAGTATAGAAGTGTTTTAGTTAAGGTTAAGTTTAAAGCTGTCGACTGGATAAATTCTAGTACCCACAACAGATTGGCCAGGATCATTCCTCTTTTAAAAAGCGCACTGGCAACAACCAGAGTAAGTCGTAAGTCACTTTTCAGGGGAGAATCCCCATATCTCGTACCTCATTTTCCAAAGCGTAAGTCGGAAATGGACAGTTGAAAATTCCTGCCATTGCAGCTGCTTAGTCAAAGTCCGATCAAGAGAATCGGCAATCGTTTTCCAGGGCGTAAGTCGGAAATGGACAGTTGAAATTCCTGCCATTTGCAGCCACCTTTTCTTAGTCAAAGTCCGATCAAGAGAATCGGCAGCCGAAGCTTCGTTTATAAAAGATCCCTGTGCCACAAATTTAGTTTGTCCTCGTGGTCATTATCCAGGACGAACATTGTAAGCAATGTTACCAGCATAGAAAGAAGAAAAGCATAATTGGAGATTGCCCTTAGCATGGAAAAGGAAAAGATACCAAAAAGCAAACTTAGAAAGAATAATAAATTAAGATTTAATGTTGTCAGAGATAAAATGGTCAAAAATGACGCATTTTACTCTCAAAAGGAAGGGTGGTGTAATGTACCTATATTGATATAGGCACATATAATTTTATCTAAAATTATATTATTAAAATAATCGTTCATAAAAGAAAAACATAAAATTAAACGTTGATGGGTTTATTTCAGTTTGTTTTTGAAAAAGATAAAAATCAAATAGTTTTCTAGCGTTAGTTTTGAAATAAAAAGCTACAATTAATTAATCAAAAGGGGGGAGGGGAGTCTTGGTTTGAGAAATTAAACTAAGGGTTATAAAAGGAAGTAAAGAGTTTTTATTAGTATTCGTAAAAATATAATTTAAAAAGTTAAAACATACAAATCTCTTTTCATTCAAGTTTAATTAAAGAAAAAATAATGTTAAAACTAAATAGTAAATTGTATTAAAAATATATGTGCGTATATATGTGCGATTTGTAAATAAATAAAATGTATGTGAAAGTTAAAAAAGATTATCATTAAAAAACACGGCAATGGCTATTAGATATTAATTAATATAAAACAATATGTTTTTGCATGGCTATTACTAATTAAGCAATCTTTCAAAACACGTTTATCAAATGATTATCAATTTGACAACAGATCTTTGCTGGGAATATTTCGACAACACGTTGCAGATATAAATAGACTCTTTTTATCGGACAGTTCAGTTCCACAAATTAATTGAGTGAGTTCAGTTCACAAAGTAATTGAGTAGTGCAGTTCAGAAATTAATTGAGCAGTTAACAAACAAAATGCAGTGTTGAGAAGATCTTGGGAATGCACGTTTATCTCCAGCCCAGATGTCTGAGAAAACAGCAGATCTGCCCGTGAAATAATGTCAGCTTAACATCTTAGAAAATCTCCGTCAGTATCTATTTGTCTCCGATAGTAATAATCGTGAAAATCAGGAAACTCAGCAAGGAAATGTCCCAGCCGGCTGGAAGCATTCATACTGGAACCATTCATACTGGAAGAAACAACAAACAAGAAGAAAACAAAGTGTTAAATCTACGTTCAAAATCCTAGGTAAAACATTTGCTTATTTTCGTTTATACTGTAATAGCCATTGCATTGCATTAATTCGTACGAATCTTTCAAGAGTCTAATCATATGAACTCTATATCATACATAAATGAACTATTGATGTGTGTGATTAAATTTCAAATGCTATGTAGTCCTTTATTATCATAATTATGTGTGTGCATGAGTTAATATGTGCGTGATCATTATATCAATGTTTATTAGTTAAATTAGAGTGTTCTGTTATTAAATCTATAGGAATATTTAAACTATTTAGAAATGTTAATTTAAAATATGCGTGTGTTTTATTAGAATGTTTAAATTTAGTAAATAAATGTTAGTTAATAAATTATCTTTAAAATTAAACTTTATTTGTCGGTCAATTCTTTTTATCAATTCTTTTTACCAAATTCTTTTATCAATTCTTTTTATAAATTCTTTTTTACAATTCTTTTATCAAGTCTTAACCACTAATTATGTATAATCTATTAGTGATTACAAACAGCTGAGCTAGTCGTGGATTTAGGCGTTGAGTTAGTGGCCATTGCTCAAAGTGCGTTATTTATTCATCCTTGAATAGATAGCTGGTGCCCGTGTTTATACACAAACAAAACAAAGTGCTTTGGACATGGTGTTCAACTCAACAGCCGAGAAGAAGCTATGTCCTGGAAATGTAATGTTAGTTATATACTTTATAGCTATCGTTTGGGTACATACTCTCCGAGTATGTTCTTCTCTGCCTAAGAGACCGGTGTTTCGAATCCACATATGCGAATTCGGTTCAATATATTAGCACAGATGTAAAACTTTAAAAGTATTTCTTTTTTACATAAAAAAAAGTATTTGAACTTACTTTGTTATAAAAAAGTATAAGATCTAAGGATAAAATATTTTTGTAAGTGGAAGTGATTGTTTTATAAATTAAACAAAAAGCAAACTAGCCCTTGGGGCTCTTTTATAAAAAAGTCAGATGAAATATAGATAAGAGAACAAAAATAAATTAGATGTCCAATAGAAGCAGCAATGAAGGCTCGGACCATAATGAAAAATTGGAACAGGAAACCATTGTTCAGTGAATCTGGAGGATCGGTATAAAAGGAAAAATATTGAAATTAAGAACAGTTCCAGCTCGATTTTGTGAGAAGGGTGATAAGACACACTTGTTGCTCTCTCTCACTTATTTCAAATGAAATTACTTTAATACCAGGATTGAACCAGCTAAGGCCACCCTCTGATAGACCGGTCTTCAAATAAAGACTTCATGGGAATTGACACCAGTAACTGGGAGCTCTTCTACTGTAAGATATAAATGGAAAAGTTTTACTACAAGTAATTAACAACTTTAAAGATATAACAAGCTAAACCTAATTTTTTTTAATGAACTTTTATCTGACTTAAGTTTTCAAATTAATTATTAATGTTTAATTTTTTATACATTTGAGTTTGCTAAAAATCATTTCCATTTTTTTTATTAATATTGTATAAATTATTTAAATGCATTAAATTTAAGTTGGGTATAGATGCTTGCATAGATTCTTTAATGTTTAATTATGTTTTTGTTTTCATATTTGATTAGAATATATAGACATTCGGTATATAATGATACCTTACGGTGAGTATCTAAATGTATTTATTCGGATGTTTTTTAAGTTATTGGTGTCAATGCGGCATTTTATGATGAATGCCATTTGGTTTCTTGTAAATTGCCCTCTGCAATTCCATCAATGACTTTATATTTTGATCGTTTATGTTTATTTTGAAATGTTTTTGACTGTGTAATCTATGTAGCCGATCTATACTCAACATTATAAAACAAACTTTTATAAAATTCATCTGTGCGAAATTATATAAATGTTAAAATGAAGTTGGGCATGAATGGCTATATAGATTTGTAAAGTTATATTAATTAATTAAGGGAGGGTTAATCTTAGGTTATTTGTTTCATAGTTGGATTGAGTCAATGGATTGGATATATTGGTAGTTATGGATAATTCAACTGATGATGTATTATCCTGAAGGTATATCAGTCTAATCTTGCAATTTTTAAGATAACATCTCCAAGTGATCTGCGGACACATGTAATCGCTAAAATGTGTCCGCAGATCATGTGAACACAGTACGTTAAAAATCGCAAAATTAGACTGATATGCCTTCAGGGTAATACGTCATCGGTTAAAATATCCAGGTCACATGCTAAAAAATATTCAAAAATGAAAAATATCTGATGCAGGTCAGGCAAATACTAAAAAAAAAAAATACAAAAAAAAATTAAAAAAATGTACATGCATGCATCAAAATATTATTCTCAATTTTAAAATACAGCAGCGTGTAGCGCTGGAATTGGCGGGGAGGGCCTCCAGATGTTTTTGTCGAGCCACAGGCTCGGCGTACACGTATATCAGACATTGTATTACTCTCATAGCTGTATGATATTATTCAGAAATTAAAAATAAAATTAAAACCTAATTCAATGTATGTTTGAGAATTGTAGAAATATTAACAAATATTTTTTGTAAATAAGTTTGAGAATTGTAGAAATATTAACAAAAACTTTTTGTAAATTTTAAATAAACACCTAAATAAAAAAGACGCGATCTAATGCAAATCTGGTACTAATGGCATCCAGAAAACACCGCACTTTTACATGCATTTGGTAATTTTAAAAATGTACTGCATATTGCAAAATTGATTTAAAAAATTATTTCAAATTATTTACACATTATAAACATAATGTAGAAATATTAACAAAAATTTTTGTAAATTTAAAATAAACAAATAAAACACTTTACTTGAATTAATGCGAATCTGGCATTAATGGTGTCCTTGTTATCACATGCATTTGGTAATGTATATTCCAAATTTGTTTTAAAAAATTATTGAAAATTATTTACACATTAAACGTAATTCAATGTAAGTTTCAGAATTGTAGAAATATTAACTAAAAATTTTTGTAAATTTAAAATAAACAGATAAATAAAAAGCACTTTACCGGAGAATAAATTATTTACACATTAAATGTAATTCAATGTAAGTTTAAGAATTGTAGAAATATTAACAAAAACTTTTTGTAAATTTAAAATAAACAGATAAATAAAAAACACTTTACCGGAATAAATTATTTACACATTAAACATAATTCAATGTAAGTTTGAGAATTGTAGAAATATTAACAAAAATTTTTTGTAAATTTAAAATAAACAGATAAATAAAACACTTTACCCAAATTTACAGCTCAAAAAAGTAACTGTGATGCCATGAATAGCAAAATTGCAATAGACAGAAAAATAAAAAAATTTCCCAAACCTCTCTCTGAATTTTAAATCTCGCGGGTGAAAAAAAAAATTGACTCTCTGATGGATTAATCACGCCAGTCACTTTGTTGCCATGCAAAAAATGTCGATGTCTACCAGAAGGGAAATCGGTAAGTCAAAAATGTCATCGGTTGAATTATCCGTAAGTACCAATATATTGGTGTAATTAGTAAATGTAGTATGAGGTCCGCCATGTGCAGGATCACATTTTATGCCACACACCCCCTTTTTGCCTATGGAAGGGGATAGTAAGATGGGAAATGCAGTCCTTTCCTATGGAGTTTTATTTTTATTGTTCTTCTTGCCAGATAGATGTAGCATTCCTGTCTGGATGAGAGTCAATGTTTTCTCTAACCATGCTGTTCAGATGTACATTTCTGACCGTATTGTATTTTGTGCTGTCGTATTCATGTTGCATTGAATACATCGATGTATCAGATGGATTGACGTCGGTTTGGCTGCAAACTTTTGGCCTAAGGTTAAATAAGGGATAGAGTATTTTCTTTTCAAATGCAATGTATGTAGTTTATTCATACTCGACACTCTTAAAAAAATATTAGTAAATTCATCTGTGAGGATGGTTTAAAATTTTAAAATAATAATTTAAATTAAAAGTTAATATTAAAATCTAAAATAATAAATGTTATTCCTCAAATTTTAAATATTATATATGTGCATTAATAAATGTTTGTGTATTAATTACTGGCAATGGCTTTTATTTTTTTATATTTAAGATATAGATTAAATAATATTATTATCTCTGCATCTCCACTGAGCTAGTGGCAAGGGCTGATGGTCTTAATAAATAAAAGTTGGATCTTTAACAGTGCGTATCTGCCTACTCTATAAATTTTCTAGGTTCAAATAGCCTAGTGGCTCTTTGTACAGCAGATACAAAAAGACTATACCTCCCTGTTTGTAGTTCAGTATGCATCCAATCTTGTGCATAAAATCTGAACCCAATATAATGTCATGAATCAAACCCTCCAATATCACCAATACATGGTCAAAACTTTCTCCTGCTATCTCTATCTTTATGTAGACTTGTTGAGATGCTAGCTTTACTTATTTCCTGTTAGCCAAAAGCATCTGTACTGATTTTAATGGCAGCATTCTGAGCTGCGGATAACCATCCCTTAATTTACCAAACATTTCCTGAGACATTACAGAGATCTGACTCCCTGAATCGAATAGTGCATTGATAAAGATTGCTTTCACCTTGATCACTAATTTTGGGCATACCTGAAGAGCCATCTCCAACATTTCTTTTCTTTCCCCATATCCTAGGTTTGCTATTCATACCTGATGATGTTTTCCAACTTGTTTTGCCATCTGAGGCTCCATTCTGTTTCTACTGTGATCCTTACATATCACCATTTGTGCCACATCTCCAAGTAAGCCATGTCTGACTATATGCATAATCTGCTGCTTAGATAGTGGATACAATGTAACCATCCTTAACTGTGCCATCTGTCTATGAAAGAATGTCATGAATGACTCCCCTGGTCTCCATTTCTCTTGCATTATCTGGTGTAAAATGTTTTCTTGAAGTTCCTCACTCCAATAACTGGCCAAGAAAGACTTGTGATACTCTGTGAATGTTGTTGGTTTATGGAACAGTGAGTAACACCACACTTGTGATTCTCCCTGTAAATGACTGCAGACAACTGCTATTTTGGCCTCATCATTCATTTGGTTGAACCTGAAGTATCTTTTGAGACTCCCCAGGTGCTCTATAGTGCTCTGTCCTGGATGTCCAAAGAAGATTCATACCTTTAGAAACTGATGGAACCTGATGGGAATATCTATGTGATTTCCATTGCCCATGTCTGTATATCCTACAGTGGCTCTTGGTTTGATGCATTTTATTTCTGTATTTGCATTGTTACTTGCTGACCTCTTTATACTCTCTTCTAATTTTGAATCTAACCTTTCTACTACTCTTACTACTTGATTTATGTCCCATTGCACATTTTCCAGCAGCCTATTGTTCTCTAATCATTGATTTCAATTTTCTCTCTTATATCTAACTTACTCATTCCTATTTCATGCTGCACTATTTCGACTCTTGAATCTAAATATGCTGACTTTTTATCTATACTCTCTGCACTATCCAGTTCATCATGCTTGTAATGTTCCATGCTTTCTGGTTCATCAAGTCTGATTTCCCTTTCCTGTCCATCTCCTATGTCTATTGTATTTGATATCTTGTGGGAGTTACTCCTCATTTTTTCTATGGCTTCAGCAATTCTTTTGGTACTGTCCATTGCTATCTTCACACACCATTCTTCCATTATATTTTTATTAGTTTCCTCCATTCCTTCTTCCCTGTCCTTGCATTCCTTCATAAACTATTGTTGTTCCTTTCTCAATTGTGTGAGCATACTCATCCCACTACTAAAGTCTATTCTATCTTTCATTTCTTGTTGTGTAATATCCACTCTCTCTCTATCTCATTATTTTCATCCAATTCCCTCAATTAATTTACTTGGTTGTCCATTCTAGCTTGGGACCCCCTATGCATAGATATATTACCCATCTTAATATATTTATAGTTTCATCTTTACTGATTATCTCCATTCTGTATTCTCTTATATAGCTATTTGCTATTTTAGTTATTATATTTAATATGATTGGTATTTATAATGCTAGCCAATCCAAACACATCTGCTCCAGTTCACCATTTTACCTACCTGCCCTATTTCGATGACTACCCTTTACTCCGCTATGTATATAATCTCTAATTATTCTATTTTACTAAATGACGCCCTTATATATTTTTCATACTTTAATTTAACTTTGATTTAAACACTATAATTATCCCCACTCCATTAATTATTTATGTATAACTTCATTATATTCCGACTGTATTCCAAGCAATACACATTTCTGATATATTTTCTAACACTATGTTTATAATTTATCGATCCCTTTATTGTCACGACTATTTTAAAATCACACACATATATATTTTTTTCCCAACTTAACTGACATACTTCGTTACACTATTTTTATTATTTATAGATAAGACCTTCATGAAACTTTCTTAATTCTACTTGACTTAAATATGTTATATTTCTTTAACCGCAATTATATCTGGATATATTTGAATAATTCTTTTTTTAAATTAAATACATCACAACGAAACTTCAAAAGATTTCCTAATATTAAAATTTCCCCCCTCTTTCTCTCCTTTCTACATATTTGACATAGAAATACATATATCAAGTACTATAAAGTGCAGAAAAAATCTATTCCCCTCGTCTTTGCTTTTTACCACTCTGATATATTAAAACTAATTTATATATATCTTTTTTTTAAATATTTACTATAGTGACAAAATTTATCTGACATGTAATTACCAATTGTACAGCAATAAATATCCCAGACTGGTTCCATAATGTGAGGGAATTATGGTATCCTTAATTCTGTTTCAGACAATATACAACATATATCAACAAACTATAACAACAAAATGATAACAACACAATAATAAAATAAATCTGAAACTTGAATTATTTCCATTACAACAAGCAAGAGAAAATATAAATATAACGGATGTTATATCCATACCTGATCGAACCTGTAACAATACAAATATTGCCACAAGGTTATGTTTCCCGACCAGACGTCTCTTGGCTGCCGAACTTATTACAGAGTTACAGTTCTTGATTAATTTATACAATTTAATGGGATTATTACTATTGTACAACTATCCACATGTATTACTTACTACTCAAATAAAGCACTCATTATAAAACCATCTGGGGGGGATTAACTATTTGGAATGGTGAAGAAAAATGAGATGAGACAGATAGAATAATCTATTAATAAAATATTTACTATAATAACATAACACACAAAAAAAGATTACATGAAACATTTATAAGTACAATGAAATCATTACATATAATGCAGTAGTTGGTGGGTATTTGAATTATATGAATGTCTTTAATATATTGAAATACATGATCAATTATTGCTTTTCTTCCAAGTATTATTTAAGAGTCTTATTTATATCTATCTCACTAATATTTGGAATTGCAATTGCATATAATGGTATGTGAAAAGTATGTGCACATATGATATATGTTTGTCAATCATTTATGTTACTTAGCTTTTTTTTTTTTTTTGACCTTGACTAATGTTCTGCTGGCCATCATCTGGAATTCCTCCACTTCTTTAGTAGAGATGGCCATTCTTAGGCTCCAGTTTTTCTTATGGAATTTCTACTTTCTATATGCAGTGGCTTCACAATACTAGGGTGTTAATGGCATGGCAGGTGAATCATCAGGCAGATGCTACACCAGCAGTTGTTTCATGGTGAGATGACCATATGAGCATGATGGGTTTGGATCAACCAGTGACCATGATGGCCCTTAGCCACACATTCTTGAAGATTCACTCATATAATAGATTTGCCTCATATTCATTTAATTTTTGCTCGGTCTTAAATAAAGATATCTTTTACTCAGCTTTTTTTTCAATAACTGCTCTCATCAAAGGCTTATGACTTTCCTTCTTCTCAACTCAAGTTCTCTCCCCAAAATCTCACTGTTAATTAATGTCTCTCTCTAGAATTTGTTGCTTATCTTGATCTATTTGTTCATTGGAATTTGTAGTTTTTTTTCACACCTTTGACTTTAAAATTTCTTCTACAGCTTACATAAAATTTATTTTCTTAAATTCTAATTTCATAACATTTTATAACATGGGCTTTACATTCTTTTCTTTTTTTTTTATAATAAAATTATTCTCATTTAAATCATACAATAAAACCTTCCCCCCTATTTATACACACATTCACATACTATTTCATTTAGTCAAAATGTGTATTTTGAAATATCTTTTTATCATAATCTAATTTCTACTTATACTTTCATTTAAAACTCCAAAATGTCACGTTTTAAAATTATTTAATTCTTCTTTTATTTATATTTCCTTTTTACGTTTTTAATCCCAAACTTAATATACGATTCTACTATTTCTAACTTTTAATATTTCTATTTTTCAAAATATAAACTTTGAAGGGTAAAAGATAAGAATCTTGTTCAATTCCATTTCCCTCTCTTTTATTTCATTACAGTAATTATTGCATTTTTTAAAGTGATTTAATTGTTTGTATATTTAAAAAAAACTATAGTATTTAATATTAAATATATACATGTGTGATCGCAGTATGTGCGATCATCACAGTATATTCTAACATTCTCGCAGATAAATGATGAATTCATAGTATTATTTCCAAGAGCTTCTGTATAATAAAAATATAATAGCTAAATAGTCAATGTTTCAGTACAATAACACGTATTTTTCTCAGAGAAGCTCAGGGGAAAGTACTTGTTATTGTAAAAAATGTCAGCTATTTAGCTATTATATTTTTATTACATGGAAGTGCCTGAAAGTAATACCATGAATTCATATATATATATATTGTAACGATCCGGAGAATAGCACTTAACGTAATCTGCACTACAGGGCGCTATCTAGGCATTTGAACCTAGAAAAATTTATAAAGTAGGCAGATACGTAAGTAAAAAAAAATATTTTTTTTTCCTTTTTTTTTTTTTAAATTTTGATTCCGGTCGTTAGCCCAAGTCACCAGCTCAGGGAGTAGCAGAGATTTAATAATATAATATAAGAGTATATATAAGAAAAGAATAAAATAAGCCACTACCAGTAATTAGCATACAAACATTTATTTCTGCACATATATATAAGATTGAAAATTGTTTTAGTATCAGTTTACATTTTAACATTATTTTTAACTTTACTTTAGATTTTAATTTACATTTTTAATTTCTATTATATTATAAGTTTACATTTTAATTAAGTTCGCACAGATGGAATTATAAAAATTTGTTTTAATAATGTTGAGGATAGATCGGTTACATAGATTACAACGGTTAAAAACATTTCAAAATAAACATAAACGATCAAAATATAAAATCATTGATACTGACAATTGCAGAGGGTAATTTATAAGTAACCCAATAGTATTCACCATAAGATACTTGCATTGTCACCAATAACTTAAAAGACATCCGAATAAATACATTTTAGATACTCACTGTAAGGTATCATTATTTATCGAATGTCTATATATTTTGATCAAATATGAAAACCCAAAACATACCTAACCGATAACCAATCCAGTGTCTATAAACAACTTAAATTTAATGCATTTTTATTTAGTGTCGAGTATGAATAGACTACATAGATTTGCATTTGAAAATAAAACATTCTATCCCCATTTAACCTTAGGCCAAAATTCACAGTCAAACTGGCATCAATTCATCTGATATATCGATGTATTCAATGTAATACGGAATATGGCAGCACCAAAAAGATTAAGAGAAGACATTGACTCTCATCAGATAGGAATATTACATCTATCTAATGAGAAGAACAATAAAAAAAAAAACTCCATAGAAAGGAACTGCGTTCTCCGTCTTATAATTCCTTCCATAGGCAAACGGGTGAGTGCGGCGTATATATATACAATTCTGCCAGTAGTGAATCTCCGACTACATCTACTAACTACATCAATATATCCAATCCATTGACCCAATTTAACAATGAAACAAATAACCTAAGATTACCCTCCCCTAATATAACTTTACAAATCTATACAGCCATTCACGTCCGACTTAAGTTTAACATTTATATAATTTAACTTAACGGAAGACAGAAATCATAATAAAACTTAAAGAACAAAATTAAATAAATGGAAATGATTTTAAATCAATTAAAAAAATACATCAAATAACATTATTAATAAATTAAGTTGGTCAGATAGGATAATATTGCAATCATTTAAATATGGAAAGTTTTAATTTAATGTTCATTTATTTATAAAGTTCTTACGGTTTAAAACAGTTCATCTTTATCCATTGCTTGCCATGAACATGAATTCCCATGCCATCCTAAAAAGATTGGTATCCATTTAGCCGTTGTTTTATTTATTCATTTGGAGGTTTTTTTAATTTAATTGGTCCTCAATGTAGAAAACGATGTTTCACTCCCTTTTCTTTAACAGCTGAAGGAATTGAAAGTGCCTCTTTCAATCCCTTCACCTCCAACTCCGTACTAATACATATAGTCACATCGTAATAATAATTACTAATCACTAATTAATAATTTCCAAATTTTCCTTTTATTCGTATTCGAAGGATTGACTTGGCATTATGTCATCGATGTGATGATCCTTTCGCTGAGGTCTGATTTCCCAATGGATTTCTTTCATTGGCTATTTGTTTCTATTGTTTTCCTAGCTGACTGATGTTTTTACATTTAAATGCCCAAGGCTGGTTTACATTTAACTAATTAACAATCATTTCCATTTCTGATTAATTTCTGTGTTTTTCAAGATTAAAGATATATTTTTATCTCTAAATCTTTTTAAGTTTTTGTTTTTAAAATACCTTTTCTATTTTTAATACAGTTTCATTTTAATAATTTTTTTTTATCTGTGCGATTTAATATATATGAGTTTAAGATGATATTTAATTTCAATTTTTAATTCTTAAAGAAAATTTTTAAATGCGAACTTTTTAATTTACTTTCATGTTTAATAAATAAAAAAAAAAAACAATGTAACGAACGTCTGTGCTCATTACATATCAGTAAAGTTGCTTAAAAAAATGATCAAAAAAAAAATTTTACTTAGGATTAGTAATTACGGTACATGATTAACGAAGACATTTACAAAACATCCGGTTAATAATTTTACAAAAAGACTATATACAAAAAAGAAAAAGAAAATGTTGACTATCGCTGACCTAAGGACCATTTATGTTTACACCCCTCCCCACAAGAGTTCTATTTTATTTTATACATTTTATTTTTACACACGGCATGACAAGCAAGTTATTTTATAAATTATTTATTTAAGAAGGTTGCATTGAAGTAAATATATTTTGAAAGATAATGGATTTATACATGTATATTTGCAGCACAATTATAAATACCACCAACTTATTTATGACTGATTAAAATGCTTAAATAGGATTACACTGAAGTAAATTCCCAATGGTACTCTCCATAAAGTACCACATTCACCATCATAAACTTGCATGGCTGTGTGCTCCTATACACGTTAAAGCATAATTTATATTAACAACAAAATATCAATCGCAACCTTTTGACTTTCTTTTTAACGAAATACAGTTTAAATTATTTATACTTTCTAGTGTTTAATATATGTGCTATTTTATTCTGGCAGTGCTTTTATAAGATTTAAAGTATACGACTATATGTAAACAGATAAAATATTTCATTTTGATAAAATTTTCTCAGGGTATATGTGGTTTATTAAAGATCGGCCCCAGATTGGGAAAGCTAGTTGTAACAATCTGGAGAAGGTAAACTTAAAGTATCTGCACTACAGGGTGCCATCTAGGTATTTGAACCTAGAAAAATTTATAAAGTAGGCAGATACGTGAGTCAAAAAACATTTTTATTTTTTTTATTTTGCATCCGGTCGTTAGCCCATGTCACTAGCTCAGTGGAATATCAGAGATTTAATAATATAATCTAAGAGTATATATAAAAAAAGAATAAAATAAGCCACTGCCAGTAATTAACACACAAACATTTATTTATTTCACATATATATAAGATTTAAAATTATTTTAGTATTAGTTTTACATTTCAAAATTTAACCTACATTTAATTACTATTATATTCTAATTTTACATTTTAATTAAGTTCGCACAGATAAATTTATGAAAGCTTGTTTATAATGTTGAATATAGATCGGTTACATAGATTTCATAGTCAAAAACGTTTCAAAATAAACATAAACGATCAAAAGACAAAATTATTGATTACTGACAATTGCGGAGGGAAATTTATATGTAACCCAATAGTATTCACCATAAGATACTTGCATTGTCACCAATAACTTAAAAGACATCCGAATAAATATATTTTAGATACTCACCAGGAAGGTATTATTTATCGAATGTCTATATATTTTGATCAAATATGAAATCCAAAACATAATTAACCGATAACGAATCCATGCAAACGTCTATAAACAACTTAAATTTAATGCATTTTTATTTAGTGTTGAGTATGAATAGACTACATAAATTTGCTTTTGAAAATAAACATTCTATCCCTATTTAACCTTAGGCTAAAAGTCGCAGCCAAACTAGCGCCAAACCATCTGATACATCGATGTATTCAATGTAATACGAAATATGGCGGCACCAAAAAGTTAAGAGAAGAAATTGCCTCTCTTCAAATAGGAATATTACATCTATCTGACAAGAAGAGCAATAAAAAAAAACTCCATAGAAAGGAACTGCGCTCTGCGTCTTATAATTCCTTCCATAGGCAAAACGGGAGAGTGCGGCATATGAAGCGATTCTGCCAGTAGTGAATCTCTGACTACATCTACTAACTACATCAATATATCCAATCCATTGACCCAATTTAACAATGACACAAATAACCTAAGATTACCCTCCCCTAATATAACTTTACAAATCTATACAGCCATTCACACCCGACTTAAGTTTAACATTTATATAATTAATTTAACAAAAAACAAAAAATCATGATAAAAACTTAAAGAACAAATGATAAATAAATGGAAATGATTTTACATAAATAAGAAAAAAATACATCAAATAACACTATTAATAAATTAAGTTGGTCAGATAGGATAATATTGCAATCATTTAAATATGGAAAGTTTTAATTTAATGTTCATTTATTTATAAAGTTTTTACGGTTTAAAACAGTTCATCTTTATCCGTTGCTTGCCATGAACATGAATTCCCACGCCATCCTAAAAAGATTGGTATCCATTTAGCCATTGTTGTATTTATTCATTCGGAGGTTTTTTTAATTTAGTTGGTCCTCAATGTAGAAAACGATATTTCACTCCCTTTTCTTTAACAGCTGAAGGAATTGAAAGTGCTTCTTTCAATCCCTTCACCTCCAACTCCGTACTAATACATATAGTCACATCGTAATAATAATTACTAATCACTAATTAATAATTTCCAAATTTTCCTTTTATATGTATTCGAAGGATTGACTTGGCATTATGTCATCGATGTGATGATCCTTTCGCTGAGGTCTGATTTCCCAATGGATTTCTTTCATTGGCTATTGGTTTCTATTGTTTTCCTATCTGACTGATGTTTTTACATTTAAATGCCCAAGGCTGGTTTACATTTAACTAATTAACAATCATTTCCATTTCTGATTAATTTCTAAGTTTTTCAAGATTAAAGATATATTTTTATCTCTAAATCTTTTTAAGTTTTTGTTTTTAAAATACCTTTTCTATTTTTAATACAGTTTTATTTTAATAATTTTTTTTTATCTGTGCAATTTAATATATACGAGTTTAAGATGATATTTAATTTCAATTTTTAATTCTTAAAGAAAATTTTTAAATGCGAACTTTTTAATTTACTTTCATGTTTAATAAATAAAAAAAAACAATGTAACGAACGTCTGTGCTCGTTACAATATATATAAATAAAGGTTAAAAATAAAATTAAAAAAACAATTTTTTGATAGTTATAAAAAGAGACTAATTTGCAATATATAAAGTTGAAGGTTATAAATATAAAAATTAATTAAAACTATAAATTATATAAAAATATTTTATTTGTAAGCATATATATAAACTACTCTATACAGCAATAGAAAAAAATTTTCATTTCCAGTGATAACGATCTTAATCATTTTTTTTTCAAAAGTAAAAAAATATATATAAAATAAATGAGACTACATAAGAGAACAAAAATTATCCTTTTTTTTCTTTTATAGCTATCTCTAATAAAATTAACCATTTATACTACTACTAATAATATTATTATTATAAAACATCTCAAATTTGGTTCAATATTTATTTCCAGTATGTAAAACGTTTAACAAATATAACCTAACTAAAATCCTATCTAATAAATAGCTTATCTTGAAGCTAATATGAGAAAAATAATTCTTCTCAATATATCTATATAATGTAATGGTCAGAATGTGTAGACAACACATAAATCACCACCAGGGTGAGTTAAACCACCACAACTCATTCCAACCTACATATTACTTCATTTTTATATGCAATAAGACTGTCAGTGTTACATAAGCTCTTGGCCTGGCACCCATTAATGATTTCCATTGCAAAAAAAAATATAATCTTTAAAAATGATCACACAGTATGGTAAAGATAAGCACATAACAATGAGTGAATATATTGAAATGGAAATAACCCATAAAAAAATATTTCAAATTTTGAAGAGAAAAAATAAGTGCTGGCGGATGATTATTATTATGTAAAACTTCATTTCACCACTCATTTTGAAACAAGGATAAAAACATTTGAATAAAATCAAATGACTTTATTCGCTATCTAAAAAAATTAAATAATAATTTATAATCTGTTATAAACATTTACTGAATCCTATAAAGAAATCAATGAAATGAAGAATATCATATTAACCAACATCAATGCATACTTGCGAATCCCATATCTTGCTATTAAACTATACTTATATTTCCAAACTTGGATTCCAGGGAACATTAGTATTCCGATGGAGATTTGGATTGCTAATTAATAGTTTAAATAAATAAAAAAAATTATTCTAAGCTGTGACCCCCCAAAAAAAATGCAAAAGTGAATTGGCTTCCATTTTGGACATTAGATTTCTCATTAACAATCTATTATAATGTTAGCTTTTTCATTATTAAGATTTTTTTTTATTTATATATCTTATTTTTGTTCTTTTTTTGATTTGTGATTTTGTTTATATTCAGTAAAAATTATTAGGATACTTACATTTTCTTATCAAGAGTAAAAGTACTCAGTGAAGTTGAAAAGTGGAATATCTCTATATGAGACTATCATATATATTATCATTTCATTTAAAATAAATGAATAACCAAACATTATTAGTACATTTTATTTACTTACTTAGTTGTCATTGTTCATGGATCTTTCAAATTTGTGAGGACATTCCTGATTCTGGCAAGCAAGATGAGTATGACTAATGGTGATTATGTTTATTTCACACCACAAGTAATAATAATTCCTGGAGATGAACCCATTCACTGGAAGTTTAATGACGAATATGATAAAGTAAGTATATATACATATAGTAATATTCTGACTATTATTATAATAAACACACACAGACTTTTATTAGATATAACTATCACATGCCAATTAGCATATTTATGATTGGATTATAGAAACTATATATATATATATATATATATATATATATACATATAATCCATATATATATATATATATATATATATATATCATTATCAACCATTATCAATCCACTGCAGGATGAAGGTCTCTCCAAGTTTAATCCATCTTCTCCGATCTTTAGCTTCTCTTTTCCACAACACCCCTGCACATTTTCTTATTTCATCCATCCATCTCACATGTGGTCTCTTTCTGGGTCTTTTACAATCTCTTGGAATCCAGTTTAAAATTTCAATTGTCCATCTATTATCATTTCTTCTAGCAATATGTCCAGCCCAACTCCATTTCAATCTTTTAATTTTTTCAATAAGGTCAGTAACACCTGTTTGTTGTCTTACCCATACATTGCGTTTTCGATCTCTTCTTGTTACTCCCAACATACATCTCTCCATACTCCTTTGAGTGGTCTGAAGTCTCTGTATTGCTCTTCTATTAAGTGTCCAAGTCTCAGATCCATAAGTAAGAACTGGTAAAACACATTTGTTAAAAACCATTCTTTTCAAACACATAGGCATATTTCCTTTTAGTATCAAGTTATTTCTACCAAAAGCACTCCAACCAAGTTTAATTCTATGATTAATTTCCTCCATTATGTTTCCATCTGTATTAATAATCTGACCTAGGTATTTGTAACTGTTAACTTCTTCTAATTCTTCATAATCAATCTTTATTTTCATATTTTGAGCAAATCGATTAAACATTACTTTAGTCTTTTTAACATTTATCTTTAGTCCTACTTTTCTACTTTCATCTGCTAACTCCTGCAACATTTCCTGCAGCTCTGAAGCATTATTTGCAAAAACAACTACATCATCTGCAAAATCTAAATGACTTAAATACTCTCCATTTACTTTCATTCCTTTAGTTTCCCATTTTAATCCACAAAATACTTCTTGCAGCACTGCTGTAAAAAGTTTTGGAGATATGGAGTCACCTTGCCTTACACCTTTCTCAATGTTGATTTTTCCAGTATCATTATGTAATCTAATTATTGCTGTTGCATTTTTATAAATATTCTTTAAAATATGACAATATCCTGGATCTATACCTTGATGATCCAATGCTTTAATCACTGAAGAAATGTGTATAGAATCGAATGCCTTTTCATAATCTACAAATCCAAAACATAATGACAACTCATATTCATTTGTTCTTTCTATGACTTCTCTCAATACCTGGATATGATCTATTGTACTAAAACCACTTTTAAATCCAGCATGTTCTCTTGGTTGGTGGAAAATCCAAAGTTCTCTGTAGACGAGTTGTAATTATCTTGGTAAAAATTTTATATAAAACTGATAAAAGGCTGATAGGTCTGTAATTTCTAATATCTTCTTTATCACCTTTTTTAAATATTAATATTATTACTGCATTCTTCCAATCTTCCGGTACATCTTTATCATTTAGACATTTGGTATATAACTTTGCTAAAATTGTTTCTATTTCTTCACCTCCTTCTTTTAATATATCAATTATAATTCCATCATTTCCTGGAGCCTTTCCTTTCTTCATACATTTAATTGCATGTCTCAATTCTTCATTTAAAATTCTGGGCAATTCGGAAGATGTAATAGATATAGGAGGTACTTGTTCTTTATTACTATATAATTCTTGATAAAAATCTTCTACCAATTTCATGATGTCATCTCTCTTTTTAGTAATAATTCCATCTTTTTTTCTTATTGTAGATATAAATTTCCTACCAATACCAAAATGTTGTTTAACATTCTTGAGACTTTTATTTTCTTCTACAGCTTTCCTTGCTATTTCACAGTTATACTTTCTTATATCATTTTCAACTTTTTTCCATACCATTTTACAAAATTCGAGATATTCAATTCTTTTTAATACATCATTTTTGTATATCTTCATATTCCTTCTTTTCTTCATAAATTCTCTAGTCTCAGTAGAAATTTTATTAGTCAATTGCTGCTTTTTTCTACCAGCTATCTTTGTTGCAGTTTTTAAAAGTGTATCAGTTATTTTCATATTAATTTCATTCAAATCTGAATCATGTTCCAAATCTCCTAACACTTGAAACCTATTTGTAAGTTCTAATTTAAATTCATTAGAATGTTTCTGAAGATTAGGAATATCAACTGTAAATATTGTTTTTCTCAATAATTTTTGTCTCTCTAGTTTTACATTAACACGTAACTTACATCTTACTAATCGATGATCACTTCCTGTGTTAAATTTATTAAGAACATTACAATCTTGAAATATGTATTTCCTGTTAGTCAAAATATAATCCAATTCTGCTGTACCTTCATTTGGATGCTTCCATGTCCATTTCCTTTTAACATTTTTCTCAAAAAATGAATTCATAATATAAAGTTTTTCTTTTTCTGCAAACTCCACAAGTCTATGTCCTCTCTCATTTCTATTACCATAACCAAAATTACCTACAGCAATTTCATTTTTCATTTGTCTACCAATTCTAGCATTAAAGTCTCCCATTACAATTTAAAAATGTTGTTTACTCTGATCAAAAGCCTTTTGTACATCCATATAAAAATCTTCTACTCCTTCATCACTATGAGAACTTGTTGGGGCATAAACCTGAATTATCTGCATTTGGTATCTGCTATTAAGTTGTATAACTTATCTTGCAACTCTGTCCGATACACCATCAATCTCCACAATATTGTTCTTCCACTTTTTATTTATAATGAATCCTACTCCACTTGTATTTCCAATATGTGTGCCTTTATAATAGAGTATATGTCCACTTTTTAAATCAATTGTTTCTTCACTTTTTCTTCTAACTTCACAAAGTCCAATAATGTCCCATTTAATATAAGACAATTCTTCTTCTAATTCTTGCAATCTTCCTTCACTTGAAAGTGATCTGCTGTTGTAAGTATCTAAATAAAAAGTCGTCATCAAATGGCAGCCTGGGTCCACAATCAGGGGATTCTTAGCACCCTCACCTTCGGCCACCAACTGCTGCCTTGGTTGGTGACTTTACAGCCTCCTGGGAATAAGGGCCATGCTTTATTTTTGTCTATAAATTATAACATATTTATATACCATAGATAATATGTAATAAAATGAGTTCCACAAGAATATGTAGATAATTATCAACTGTTATGCTAATATTTGCATCCACATTCAAAAGTTCTATTTCAATATAAAATGGCAGGCTTTAAAGCTTTTTTGTTTAGAAATTCAAAACATTGTAAATTTGAAGTTGTGAGAAAAAATAATTTAGTGTTATAAAAAGATTTAATTAAAGTTGGCTACTCCAGGGTCATACTTGACAAAATTTAATTCTAAAACATGAATTGACATACCTTACATCCTTAAAATATTGAAAAAGAATTTAGATTATGCATAATGATATTAATATTGGGTTTAGATACCCTTTATCACTAAATAAACTCATCAAAAATTCCAGACATAAGATTAATGATGATGATAATGCTCAAATGATATATAACCTGCATTGATAGTTTTACAATGTCAGTTATTATGAAAAAACTGATGCAAACTGAAAATTGCGAATCATTCAGCATGCTCATTTATATAACAGAGCTAAGGGCAACTGTATTTAAAGTTCAGCATTTGTAGGTCATGAGAAAAACACTGGCCATAGCTTTAAATCTGCTGGTGCTAAAATTATTGGCCTAGAAAATGATAGTAGAAAACAAAAAATAATTGTTGACACATAATTAACTCTAATAAGTCTATAAATATGAGCTACAAGCATTCCTTTTAGCAAGCACTGGTCAGTTAATCTGATGATATTGTCAACTATTAGGTCAATTTGTACATGCAAATATGCAAATGTATGGCAATCCATGAGCATTTTAATTTACATTAACATGCACGTGGAAATGGTAATATTTATTTAAATTATATTTTGACAAAAACACACTGTATTGATAGCCTGGCTTAGCAAAGTAATAAATATTATTTAATATCAAAATTTATTAACCGTAATAGTTGATAATTATCTATATATTCTTGTGGAATTCATTTTATTACATATTTATAAATTAATTAACAAACCACACACAAGCATGTTTATAATAAAGAAATAGCTAATTACTTTTATTAATACACAAAGAAAATCAACAATCATTATATAATATTTTGTCTTAAGCCAAAGTCTCATCAGATGAATCTTAAAATTACATCAGTCACATTCTCCATACCAACCCCAAAAATTATTGCATTAAGCTTTAACCAATTGAATTTCTTTTATAATATTATTTTTTTAAAAAAATATATATTAATTGAAAATTACATTTTTATTTCTTCAAAGATAAAAATCTTAAAAGTTGCTTGTTTTTTTTATTTAAAAAAACTACTCTATTTATACAGCAATAGAAATTAATTTTTCATTTCTTCAGTGAAATTGCTGTAGGTAATTTTGGTTATGGTAATAGAAATGAGAGAGGACATAGACTTGTGGAGTTTGCAGAAAAAGAAAAACTTTATATTATGAATTCATTTTTTGAAAAAAATGTTAAAAAGAAATGGACATAGAAGCATCCAAATGAAGGTACAGCAGATTTGGATTATATTTTGACTAACAGGAAATACATATTTCAAGATTGTAATGTTCTTAATAAATTTAACACAGGAAGTGATCATCGATTAGTAAGGTGTAAGTTACATGTTAATGTAAAACTAGAGAGACAAAAATTATTGAGAAAAACAATATTTACAGTTGATATTCCTAATCTTCAGAAACATTCTAATGAATTTAAAATAGAACTTACAAATAGGTTTCAAGTGTTAGGAGATTTTGAACATGATTCAGATTTGAATGAAATTAATATGAAAATAACTGATACACTTTTAAAAACTGCAACAAAGATAGCTGATAGAAAAAAGCAGCAATTGACTAATAAAATTTCTACTGAGACTAGAGAATTTATGAAGAAAAGAAGGAATATGAAGATATACAAAAACGATGTATTAAAAAGAATTGAATATCTCGAATTTTGTAAAATGGTACGGAAAAGAGTTGAAAATGATATAAGAAAGTATAACTGTGAAATAGCAAGGAAAGCTGTAGAAGAAAATAAAAGTCTCAAGAATGTTAAACAACATTTTGGTATTGGTAGGAAATTTATATCTGCAATAAGAAAAAAAGAAGGAATTATTACTAAAAAGAGAGATGACATCATGAAATTGGTAGAAGATTTTTATCAAGAATTATATAGTAATAAAGAACAAGTACCTCCTATATCTATTACATCTTCCGAATTACCCAGAATTTTAAATGAAGAAGTGAGACATGCAATTAAATGTATGAAGAAAGGAAAGGCTCCAGGAAATGATGGAATTATAATTGATATATTAAAAGAAGCAGGTGAAGAAATAGAAACAATTTTAGCAAAGTTATATACCAAATGTCTAAATGATAAAGATGTTCTGGAAGATTGGAAGAATGCAGTAATAATATTAATATTTAAAAAAGGTGATAAAGAAGATATTAGAAATTACAGACCTATCAGCCTTTTATCAGTTTTATATAAAATTTTTACCAAGATAATTACAACTCGTCTACAGAGAACTTTGGATTTCCACCAACCAAGAGAACAAGCTGAATTTAAAAGTGGTTTTAGTACAATAGATCATATCCAGGTATTGAGAGAAGTTATAGAAAGGACAAATGAATATGAGTTGTCATTATGTTTTGGATTTGTAGATTATGAAAAGGCATTCGATTCTATACACATTTGTTCAGTGATAAAAGCATTGGATCATCAAGTTATAGATCTAGGATATTGTCATATTTCAAAGAATATTTATAAAAATGCAACAGCAACAATTAGATTACATAATGATACTGGAAAAATCAACATTGAGAAAGGTGTAAGACAAGGTGACTCCATATCTCCAAAACGTTTTACAGCAGTGCTGCAAGAAGTATTTTGTGGATTAAAATGGGAAACTAAAGGAATGAAAGTAAATGGAGAGTATTTAAGTCATTTAGATTTTGCAGATGATGTAGTTGTTTTTGCAAATAATGCTTCAGAGCTGCTGGAAATGTTGCAGGAGTTAGCAGATGAAAGTAGAAAAGTAGGACTAAAGATAAATGTTAAAAAGACTAAAGTAATGTTTAATCGATTTGCTCAAAATATGAAAATAAAGATTGATTATGAAGAATTAGAAGAAGTTAACAGTTACAAATACCTTGGTCAGATTATTAATACAGATGGAAACATAATAGAGAAAATTAATCATAGAATTAAACTTGGTTGGAGTGCTTTTGATAGAAATAACTTGATACTAAAAGGAAATATGCCTATGTGTTTGAAAAGAATGGTTTTTAACAAATGTGTTTTACCAGTTCTTACTTATGGATCTGAGACTTGGACACTTAATAGAAGAGCAATACAGAGACTTCAGACCACTCAAAGGAGTATGGAGAGATGTATATTGGGAGTAACAAGAAGAGATCGAAAATGCAATGTATGGGTAAGACAACAAACAGGTGTTACTGACCTTATTGAAAAAATTAAAAGATTGAAATGGAGTTGGGCTGAACACATTGCTAGAAGAAATGATAATAGATGGACAATTGAAATTTTAAAGTGGATTCCAAGAGATTGTAAAAGACCCAGAAAGAGACCACATGTGAGATGGATGGATGAAATAAGAAAATGTGCAGGGGTATTGTGGAAAAGAGAAGCTAAAGATTGGAGAAGATGTATTAAACTTGGAGAGACCTTCATCCTGCAGTGGATTGATAATGGTTGATGAAAGATGATGATGATTATGAACGATCTTAATCATTTTTTTTTTCAAAAGTAAAAAATTTATAAAATAAATGAGACTAAAACATGAATTGACATACCTTACATCCTTAAAATATTCAAAAATAATTTAGATTATGCATAAGGATATTAATATTGGGTTTAGATGCCCTTTATCACTAAATAGACTTATCAAAAATTCCAGACATAAGATTAATGATGATGATAATGCTCAAATGGTATATAACCTGCATTGATAGTTTTACAATGTCAGTTATTATGAAAAAACTGGTGCAAACATAAAATTGTGAATCATTCAGCATGCTCATTTATATAACAGAGCTAAAGGCAACTGTATTTAAAGTTCAGCATTTGTAGATCATGAGAGAAACACTGGCCATAGCTTTAAATCTGCTGGTGCTAAAATTATTGGCCTAAAAAATGATAGTAGAAAACAAAAAATAATTGTTGACACATAATTAACTCTAATAAGTCTATAAATATGAGCTACAAGCATTCCTCTTAGCAAGCACTGGTCAGTTAATCTGATGATATTGTCAACTGTTAGGTCAATTTGTACATGCAAATATGCAAATGTATGACAATCCATGAGCATTTTAATTTACATTAACATGCACGTGGAAATGGTAATATTTATTTAAATTATATTTTGACAAAAACACACTGTATTGATAGCCTGGCTTAGCAAAGTAATAAATATTATTTAATATCAAAATTTATTAACCGTAATAGTTGATAATTATCTATATATTCTTGTGGAATTCATTTTATTACATATTTATAAATTAATTAACAAACCACACACAAGCATGTTTATAATAAAAAAAATAGCTAATTACAATTATTAATACACAAAGAAAATCAACAATCATTATATAATATTTTGTCTTAAGCCAAAGTCTCATCAGATGAATCTTAAAATTACATCAGTCACATTCTCTATACCAACCCCAAAAATTATTGCATTAAGCTTTAACCAATTGAATTTCTTTTATAAGATTATCTTTTTAAAAAAATATATATTAATTGAAAATTACATTTTCATTTCTTCAAAGATAAAAATCTTAAAACTTGCTTGTTTTTTTATTTAAAAAAACTACTCTATTTATATAGCAATAGAAAATAATTTTTCATTTCTTCAGTGATAACGATCTTCATCATTTTTTTTTCAAAAGTAAAAAATATATAAAATAAATGAGACTACATAAGAGAACAAAATTATCATTTTTTTTTCTTTTATAGCTATCTCTAATAAAATTAACCATTTATACTACTACTACTACTACTATTATTATTATTATTATTATTATTATTATTATTATTATTATTATTATTATTATTATTATTATTATTATTATTATTATTATTATTATTATTATTATTATTATTATTATTATTATTATTATTATTATTATTATTATTATTATTATTATTATTATTATTATTATTATTATTATTATTATTATTATTGTTATTATTATTATTATTATTATTACTACTACTACTACTACTACTACTACTACTATTATTATTATTATTATTATTATTATTATTATTATAAAACATCTCAAATTTGGTTCAATATTTATTTCCAGTATGTAAAACATTTAACAAACATAACTTAACTAAAATTCTATCTAATAAATAGCTTATCTTGAAGCTAATATGAGAAAAAATAATTCTTCTCAATATATCTATATAATGTAATGGTCAGAATGTGTAGACAACACATAAATCACCACCAGGGTGAGTTAAACCACCACAACTCATTCCAACCTACATATTACTTCATTTTTTTAGGCTTGGTGATCAGGGAGAGATAGAAACTCCTAAAATTAGATTACAACTATATGACTTCCCTGTGGCAAAACAAGGTATCCCATGCAATGTACATATAAAATAGAAACATTTTATTAGTATTAAAATTACAAATAAATAAACAAAAGAAATGGCTAGCACTTAATTATGTTGCTAGAATTATAAGGTAATGGAAATTAAATGAATTCGTGAGTACTTATATCAAAGTTTTAATGTAGAACAGGTATATAAATAAGGGATCTCAGATGATAACCACATTTGATCTTTGAGCAGATGTCCCTCAAGTAGATATATAATAATAAATAAGTTAAGGTAAGTTTAATTAATTCTAGAAAAATATAGTTAAGGGATAAGGAAGGCAGTACTAAGTTGCTAAAGTGGTAAACAGTCCAAGAAGAAGACAATAACAGGAATATATTCACTGTTGTGAAGTTAGATTCAAAATTTTATAGAATAAATGGATCAGGGCATGAAGGAATGAGCATCTTCATATAACCCCAAATATTTCTCATTAACATGCAGGGACAATCCACTGCAGTAGTAACAAAACAAAAACAAGATCCTCTAGGTCTGGAAAATGAAAGGAATGTGCCCACATTTGCATAGAACTTAGGGAAATGGAACCTGTCATATTAAATCTTCCAAAGCAAGCTTATATACCTGCTGAAAAATGCAATAAAATAATCATGAAATTAAACAACTTTGATTCCTCACTATTTCATCTTCAGCCTGAGCACCAACTCTATCTGTGCTAGGTTCAAACCTCATTAAAATAATTAAAATAGATATATAATGGTATTATCATGGCTGTATGTGTGGCATTATATATGTACATATGGATAAATGCTGTAAATATGCATTATATTAATTATTAGAGTGGATGAATTTTGTTACTATTAAAAAAATGTTATATTATAGATTTAATATTATAAAATCAATTTATTAATTTATTTCATTATAAATTCATATGTAGATGTATATTCCAATCTATATTGTCATACACATATAGGGTGGCATGATTAAAATTTGTTAAAAGATTTAGTTTTACTAATTAGAGTAAAAGTCATTGTAAACAAAAATTTGCATTAAACTGTCACACCTGTGATAAAAATAAAAACAATCAATTTGTAAGTTTTAGTATTTGTGATACTAACAAAATAATTATAGAGTAAAATTGTTGGACCAGCATTATTGAACAGCCTGGGGAAATTTATAATGCCTTGAAAATTCAAACAAAAGTTTTAAAATCAACTTGTACAATCTGGGATTTTAATGTAATTCCTTAAGTTAATGGGTTTTAAGGTGAAATCAATTCTTGAGTAAGTGATTGAATATAAGATGTATAAATAGACCATATTTTAAGCTTACAAGAGAGAATCTCTCTTTTTGTGTAGCATTTTCTAACATACTCCAGCCAGTTGAAATTTTAATGTAACAGGCTAAGGAAGGCTGTTTTGTTGTTTTCTACATGGTGGAGTGGTAGGTTTACTGTCATCCAATGCTGTAACAACTGAAGAACCATGAGATAAAATTATCCAGCCACATCCTACTGCAAGAAGACACCAGGAGCCTGCCCAAGAAGACTGCCACCAAGCTTGAAGTCCAAGCATTTACATCTCCAGCTAAATGAAATGACCAGTAATCTAAAAATCCAAAAACTGCAGAGCTCTGTGTTAATTGCTATTTTAATTTCCACTTCTAAATTTAAAAGCTATTTAAATATAATTAAAATAATTCTTGAACATTCAAATGAATTCTTACTTTAAACTCTATATAAATTGATTAATTTTAAAATGTCTAAACCATATAATCTTATAAATTATGTAACTTGCCTATCTATACTTATAAGTTTATTTTATTACATCAAATGTCTTATTCAGCTCTAATTATCTATCACTGCAGTTATGCCTATATTTTCTTTGATTGTTTTAAAAATATATTTGATATTAATTATATACCAATGCTTTAAAACAGGGAGCCATTAATTTTATTCAAATTTTAGAGAAGATATACTTAATGCTAGCTTCATATAATTATTTCTAATGTCAGCATTTACACATGCTTATTCAAAATCCTATATTCAGAGTAATAACAAATCACTTTGCACTCATTATTATTATTAAATATTTGTTTAGTACAAATATATAATGTGGTTTCCTCATAAATTTTAATGATAATTTTAATTAATAGTAATGAGTAATGTACTAGCCTTAGGTTAATGAGAAAGTATATTTATTTGTTAAGCTTTTAGTAAAGCCCATAAATATTCTTTTCCCTCCTTAATTGATTATTACAATGTGGATTAAAAATGTTAACAATATTGGCAATATAATTATTCCTTAGATAGCGTGTATATATATATATATATATATATGGCACAATATATATATATATATATATATATATATATATATATATATATATATATATATATATATATATATAACACTAGTTAAGAATTGGATTCTGTTAGCTGAACTGATAAAGCTATTATTTCATCACATATGATTTTGGTATATCTTTATTAATTGGTGAATCAGATTTTGATTAAATGTGAATAATAATAATTAATGTTTTGCTATCCTTCTCTCAAAATGTGACTTTGATAAGGCCATCCCATTTCCTTCTTTTGAGCAATGTACACTGGCAACACCTGAAGTTAAATACCTGGCAAGTGTGCCAGCCATGCCAACCATGAACTCAAAATGTTCACACAATATGCAGCAAAACACTCAGTCCCAGGGTACTGCCATTTGTTACAGAAACCCCTGAATAGAACAATCAATCTGCAGGGTGACTTCATAATATTTATCAGTGCTACAGTACTTGTCAGCAATCTAGAGTAACCATTTCTATCTCCTCTGATTAATCTTCAGCATTAGTCTAAACCCATCTATTGATTCCTAAGTTCAATCTACTTCAGTGTGCTGGTTTATATGCTCATTTGTTACTTATCAATATGTCTTTAATATAAGTGTATTATAATGAATAATCTACCAAAGGTTAGTGTAATTATTTTTGTAAAAGAGCAACCATAAACTTAACAGATAAGATTTGGCATTTCTTATAGGCGTAATGAGAGTGATCATTTATGTATATGCACACATGTCAATTAATACGTAAGTTGAAAATGATGTCATTCACTGTAATGCCTGCATGCACTCACTACACCTTAAATTATGTTCTTTTGTTAATATTTTACAGTAATCAGTCAGTAAATGTATCTTTAAATTAGTTCAGTTTCATTTGTTTTCTCAATGCTTAATTTCAATCCAATTCAATACTAGTTAGTTATATAATATTGTACTGTCCGCCTTCTTTTCATGTAAACAAAAATGAGGAAAATCTGTTCTTTCAGATTTATTTATTTCTACCCCTTTTGTTTAGTCTCTATCACTATCTTTGAAGGCTTTTGGTCCTTCAGGTAGAGATAATAATATCACTGGTAGAAAGCTACCAATAATACCAACTCTCTGCCACTAAATTATAACACTGGCTATCCAAGCACTTAAAAATAAAGAAAAAACCTTTAGGCACCAGTTAATTACTATGTAACTAGCATGCTTGCTCAACCAGCTACCTGACCTCCCCCAGCTAGCTCATTGGCATTATGTAAGTACTATTCTTCATAGAGGTTCATTTAGTCATTCTGGAGAGATGATTCTGTTTATTAAATGTTTATATTGACTGACATACTAAAAGTTGAACAAACTAAATTAACTGAGCAGACATCAATAGCTGAAGACTAATCAGTAGAATAGAATTGCTTTCAGTTCCTAATATGATCTATTTATATAACTCTCCTTATCTCCCATGTCAAATCTTTATCTTAGTCTCAATTTTAATTAAAAAAATTCCAGCCAGGTTAATCTTATTTACAATGTAACAACAAGTCTCAGCTGAATTAAACTAAATTAGAAATTGAACAATCAAAACAAGATTGCAACTAAAAAAAAAAACTTTTCCCAAAATAAAATGTTTTGTTCAGAAAGGATTAACTTTTTTTAAAAAAATTATTTCTTTTAAAGTTAAAAGTTTGCTTGACTTTAATTACTTTTTTAAATTATAAAAAAAAAAAACAAGCAATAAAAGAAAACTATTTTAGATTAAAAATTTATTAAAAGGTAAAATGACATATTTTAAAACATAACTGAGTATATGTGTTATTACATGTACTCTTAAATGGTCTTCTTTTTAAACTTTAGAATTTCATTGAAATAAAAGTTGGTTTTATTTTTGGCAAAGAAACCATTGAATCGGATAAAGCGTCTGGTTCAATATGTATATTATTATATATATATATAACAGTAATAAGATTTGTAATAAAATAATGGATAACGAAAAATAGGATTTTATTTTTTTGGCATTTAAATTGTTTTCTTATAAAATTGTATGTAAAAATAGTAATTTGATTGGAAATAAGAAAATTGCTTGAAAAGGGGTATCACTTTGAATAATTTATTAAAGAATACAAAAGAAATTTTTGATAGTAAGATTATTTCTGGAATAGTATATATTATACCATGTTTAGTAAGAATATATATATATATATATATATATATATATTCTATATATGGAATACTATACATGGTATATATATATATATATATCAGAGTAGTTTAGCTTAAATGAAAGAATAAAAGTACATAAAAGTAGAGTTAAAAATAAATATTTTAGTTCTGCTTTATATATTCATGAAAAAGATACAGGCCACACTATTTAATTTTGATGAAACTAAGATTGTCATCTTAGACAGAAATGAAATAAAGAAAATAATTAAAGAATTTTTATTAATAAAAATTTATGATTGTGAAACAATTAACTTATTTAAAAGTTCTTTTAATAATAAGGGTGTGTTGGAAGTAAATGGAGTTGTGGGTAATGTTTAATTTAAATGTGTTATTTTGTAGTTCTTTATACTTGAGAAGACTGCTTGTATCGTTAAAGCCATTGGTTGTGTTTTAGAGTTTATTTTTGGCTAGTCTGGTTGAGTTGTGAATTTGGGGTAATTTTTAGTATATACATATACACACATATAAATACTTTCAATGTAAATTATGCATATATAAATTAAGATTATATTATAAACAAAATTAAAAAGTATTATAATATAGTTATTAATAAATTGAGAAAGCGTTCATTCAAAAAATTAGAACTAATAAAGAAATTTACTATATCACATTTTTAAAAATAAAATAAATTAAATACTGACTTTTATTGCAATTAAATACATTTTGGATGATATCTTCTTTTTCAATAACTTTTATACAGAAATGCAATAGCCATCGTATTATCAGAAAACTATACTCTCTCCAGCTATTTTGTTGTGTATTTCACTTACATGAAATAATGTAAATCAAACTGAAAAAGTATAATAAAGGAAGAATAAAATGCATATGCTTTCTCTATAAGTCATAGAAATGTTATTAAATAAAATGGTCACCTACAGTATTTTGGGATTAAAAATGGCTATATCAATGTTTCATTGCAAAAGCTTTTAATGTGTAACCACATTACATTGCATTACAAAATATGCACAAGGAATGATGATTAATACAATAATAGCAGTTGTTGATATCTGTTAAGATTGTGGTTTGGATTAAATCATAAAGTTTGAACAAAAGAAATGCCAGTCAATGATTTGTTTTAGAAAATGTCTTAAAATTTTGACATAAAATCTTGAACCATGATTTTAAAACACGTTTTTCATTTATGTTTAAGTGCATGTAAAAACAGAATCAAAATTATTATAAAATTTTAAATAATTATTTAATGGCTATATTTTATTATAATAATCATCATCATTTCCAACCATTATTAATCCAGAGCAAGATGAAGATCTCTCCAAGTTTAAGCCAGATTTTTCCAACCTTTGGTCTCTTTTTTCCAAAATGTGCCAGCAAATTTCTTTATTTCATTCATCCAATTCACATGTGGTTTCTTTTTAAATCTTTTACAATCTCTTGGGATTTAGTTTAAGACATCAATCTATTAACATCTCTTCCAATAGTATATCAACTTCAATTTCAGTTCCTTCATTCTTAATATTTATATTACTTAATTTTTAAATATATATATATATATATATAATTGTAAAGGATTTTAAAATAAATATGTATAAAAATTAAAAAATTAAAAATGATAAGAAATGAACATCATTAACATAACTGCTGAGTATGGAAATAAAATAAAAATAATATGAACAGAAAAATTAAATGTGAACTGTAGACTTCATCTGCCTTCGATCAGAATAATTAATATGAAAGTTAGAATAGATAAAGTATGTTATATAGTGTAGAATGTAGCCAACTAAACCTCCCATACATTATTGTGCAAACTAAATTGGTCTAAAAGAGAATAATGATACTGCATTCTCATATAGACACTAAAATTAAAACTCTACGAATCCTTTCATATTTTATAATCATAGAAAAGTGACCTTGATCGGTTGAAAATATTTATGAAGAAAAAAATGAAAGGGAGATAATATCAAGAAAGTTTGATTTATTGCATCAGAAATACAATAATATCTCAATAAATAAGCAATGCGCTGTTTAGATATTATTAAATTAGAATAATATTAATGTCTATGAAAAGATACTATTATTTTGAAGATATAATAGATTACTAAAACAAATATTAAAGTATATATATTATTACAATAATTTTGTTTTTAATAACTGGTTTTAATTTAATATATACATACATATATTGAAATGGTCATATATATATATATATATATATATTGTGATATCTACATAAAGGTAGGCTCGCATGTATATATTATTGATTCTCAATAATATTAATAAAGAGAAGGGTTTCGTTAAAAGAAATAGAAAAAAAAAAAGAAAGAAAAAATTTAGTTAAAAGGATTCTAAAAACTTATTTTAAAAGAAATTAGAAAAGCTAAATAATGATGAAAGATTAGAAAGGAAAGGGGAGGGGTGTAAAACTGAACGCGTCTCTTTCTTTCTTTGTTAAATAAGAAAATCACGTGTAAAAAGAACGAAAGAATAATTATAATTGTGAAATTAAAAAAAGTAAACTTGTACCAAATTTCCAAATAGATTGGTACAAGATAAAGTGAGAGAAAGGAATGTTGCGATTAGTAACATTCAATATTTAAAAGAATGAAAGAAATTAATTATAATTGTAAAATTAAAAATGTAAACTTGTACCAAATTTCCAAATAGATTGGTACAAGATAAAGTGAGAGAAAGGAATGTTGCGATTAGTAACATTCAATATTTAAAAGAATGAAAGAAATTAATTATAATTGTAAAATTAAAAATGTAAACTTGTACCAAATTTCCAAATAGATTGGTACGAGATAAAGTAATGAAAAGGAATGTTGCAATTAGTGGCATTCAATATTAAATGTATCAAAAGAATGAAATGAAAATTGTAATTAGAAATTGGAAAAATGTAAACTGTATAAAAAAAATTCCAGATAGATTGGTAAGATAAGAATGAAAAGGAAAGAGGCAATTAGAGACATTAGATAGCAAGACAGCGAGAGAATAAGCAGAGCTGATTTAGAAGTAACCGGTTGTGTTTTTTTTGCTGGCTAGAATTTAACAAAATAATAATAGAAGGGTACGCTGACATGGAGGGCTAGTGGCAAACACCGGGCGTTTGCTCGGTCTATCTCCGTCTAACCATTCGCTCACTACTTATAACAACTAAAATGCTGCCGAGAAGAGACCGCCGTTACAGAACCAGATCTGCCTGGAGATTCGAAGTAGAATGTTGAAGGGATGAATACCGACTAAAATGTGGAATTAGAAAGGAAACAAACCCACGTCAAAAGACTATAAACTCTCACTCCATTCACTGGAACGTCTGAAAAAGCGAGCAACCATCTCTGCAAAAGAAGGGAAGGTTTTCCCCCTCGATGGTTGACCCGACATTGGAAAAATCATACCTAGGTAACTATTAATACATGCATGTCAGAATTAATTTGAAATAAGAAATCAGTCAGAACTAAATTATTAAAAAGTTGCGCAACACTTCGAACAGTTATCATTAAAAGAACTTATGATTGTAATCTATTAATGTATGAGAAGGTAACAATTGAGTTACGATAATTTATTTAATGTTTCATTTGAATTATATTCTTTATTGTATATTTATGTATTTATTATGTTAGTGTGTGGATATATATGTGTGTTTTAGGATTTTATTATTAATTAGAATTAGCGAATTGCAAATTAAATTTTATTTATAAAAGGAAGTACTTAGTCATTTGCGTTTTCTTTTCTCTACCAAGCGAATAACTACTTAGAGTGAATTAAAATTAGATCAGTGAGCTAACAAGTTGATTAATTGAGGAATAAAATAAAGTAAGCTAAATGGATAAATAAATCCAGTCTGTATTGTAAATAGAGTAAAGGAAGGAAGTGCTATAATTTATATTCCTGCTGTACCGTGATAATTCCGGGAAATTTTATAAATATTCCAGGCGCTGGGCAGAACTAATTATTCGATACAAATAATTTGCCCAGCAGAGAAGAAGCGTTTAATTGGGAAATATAATGCTGGGATGATATTTTATTATGTCAGTGTTCAATTAAGAATATATACTCGATTTTAGGGTGTATATTGGCTTCTTGCTTGTGGTAATCATCATCATCGGTGGTTAACCGGTCGATCACATAATTAAGTGCGGCTGGGGTCTTTAACCGCACGGCGGTGGTGTTACAGTTTTGGGGGCCAGTCCGGGATATTGTCACATTCAAAAAAAAAAAAAAAAAAGCAGATTGAATTAAATTATAGCGCCCTGAGTAAAATAGATATACCCATATGTGATCTATACAGCGAGGTTAAATAAAGTCAAACAATCGGAAAACCGAATTTAGACTGAGAAATATTTTATAAAAAAAAAAAAAAAAAGGGAAAAAAGGGAAGAAAGAAAAAGTTTTTTTTTTAAAATAAAAAAAAAAAAAACAAACAACAAAGGGGTTTTGTTCAAGTTAAGAATTTATATGTGTTATTATAAAAATATATATAAAAACGACAAAATAGTGTTAAAAGAAAAAGGTGTTAAAATAAGGATTAGACGGCATAACCGTATATATGTAGTTATATAGTAGTTGTAGAGACAGTAGAATAGACCTAAGGTTTAGATAAAAATATAGAATAATAATAAAAGATCGCTTGGTGAGAGAGGGAAAGTGGAGCAAAAGACAACTGAATTTTATAAAAAGAGAGAAAGAGACGGGGTAAAATTTTCTAGGCACGATCTACATTATATAAATAAATAAAATCAAGAGAGGGAAAAGATTTTATTGTTTGAATAATAAAAGCTTGTGAGTTTAAGGGGATCTTTAAAGCAGCATAAACAAGTGAGTTAATGGATGAGGACGGGGCAGGCCAGCAAACGTACCTAATATGAAATAGCGTTGATAAACAGTATTGCATTTAATAATAATTGGGAGAAAATAATTACTTAGTCAGTGATAACATTTATTTAGAGTCAATGCAAACGAGGTCGAAAGCGAAAATGGACGATCAACTTGCAACCACGAAAAGTACCAGTGAAGAACAAACGGAATTGTCCGGAGAAACAGATAGGGAAAGAGAAATAGAAACCAGTAGTGGAAATGAAATTGACATTAATGATGATAAACAAGAGCCGAAAGTTAGTATAGAAATTTATAATTTAATAAAAATGATGGAGAAAATGGGGGAGGATCAACGGCAGTTCATAAAGGAGATAAGGGAAAGAGATGAGCAGAGAGATGAAATAAATAAGAAAATGATAGAAGATCAGCAAAGGTTTATGAAGGAATTGAAGGAAGATAATAAAAAGATGATAGACGAGTGGCAAAAACAGTTGGTTGACAAATTCGACATAAAAAATGAAGAGTTAAGTAAAAGGGTTGAAGAAACCTCAAATCAGATTTTTGTCACGAATGAAAGGTTAAACGGACAGGCTGAGTTACTAGAAAACTTAGAGCAGAGACTCACTGGAGAAGTAAATAATTTAGAACAAGAGGTTGTGATGAAAGTAGAGGGAAGGATGGCACATTTTGAGGATAAAATAGAAACTGTGTGTCGAGAAGTAGAAGAGGTTAAAAATATGAGAGGGACAAGTTTGTGGGATAGCAGGCGCAATAACGTAGTAACGATAAATCAATTTTTGAAAATTCGAGTTTTTTCGGGCCACATGGGAGAAAACCCCATAGAACACCTGGGTAGCCTTGAAAGGTACGGCACATTGAATGGATTGGATGAAGAAGCCATGATTGCCATCGCATGCAGTCACCTACAGAATGCTTCACAGGAATGGTGGGACTCGTTGTTTGAAAAACCAAAAACATTTGGGGATTATAAGACAGCTTTGCTCACCAGTTACTGGAGCGAAGAGCACCAGGAAAACATTCGGCACCAGATATCACAAGACAGGTGGAGACCGGGAGAAACGTTTACGCCATTTTTCCGTCGCCAGGTAGCGAAATTGCGCGCACTCACTGCTAGTCCATTATCAGAGAGGCAAATTATTCGTGTAATCAGACACAATTTGCCGCAAAATGTTGAGCAAGTGCTGATAGGCACTGAACGGAAAACGGTCGAACAGGTCGCGGAACTACTAAATGCGTTCGACAGCGCTCATTCTGGTCGTAGGATAGAGGATCGAGGATTCAAACCTCCGAGAGATCCTGTGATAAATGTGGGACCAGGTAAACCCCAACGAAGGTACGGGGAAGATAGCGGTAGATTTTATGGCGGCTCGGATGGAGCTATAGGGCCTAGGCAGAATGAAGGGGATCAGAGAGGGAAGTATCCGAATGAGGACAGAGGCTTTGATAGACGGAGGGACAATAGTCCATTCCCTAGCACAAGTGGGTATATTCCCCAGAAAAAAAAGAAAGAACCTCCCGATAGGAACTAAAAGAAAAGAAGCAACTGGACAAACACCTGTTGATGACTAAAGGATACCGACCCTGGACTTTGAACACGATAATCCACATGATAATGGAAATGTAGGGGGGATGGTGAACTACGAAAAGTAGCGAATATATGAATGAGGGTCTGGATTTTGAGACAAATGTGTGCAGATATGAATCATGCGGGGATTGCATTTGAGCTTGGTCAAGCCGTCTTGCCGTTCATAAAAAGAAAAAAAAATAGGGAGTGTGTGTGTTAATCTTGTCTATACACATAAGGATAGACAGGAAAATAAATAAAAAATTAGAATGAGGACTCAGCAGAGATCTGGGCTCATTATCCGTCGTACTGGGTGAAAATCCCAAAGGTATTGGAAAGATACAAGAATTAAACTAAAAATAGAATGAGGACTCAGCAGAGATCTGGGCTCATTATCCGTCGTACTGGGTGAAAATCCCAAAGGTATTGGAAAGATACAAGAATTAAACTAAAAATAGAATGAGGACTCAGCAGAGATCTGGGCTCATGATCCGTCTTACTGAAAAAAAAAAAAAATCAACTCTCTGTGCAGAATAATGTTCGGTGGAGATTAAAAGTGTTTGGGCAGTTCAAATAAATCAAATGGAATGCAGATAGTTTAACCTAGTTGTCTCTCTAAGATAATCTCATCATACGGAAGTTATACATACTAAAAGGGTACCATTAAAGTTTATATCAAGAAGAAGAAAAAAAAAATATAGTAATAAAGGAAGATAGGGGTTAAGAATTAAAATGGCTTGACCTCAGAAAATAACTCCAGTAGATTTTAATTCTTAAAAAAAATGGGGAGCGGTGTAATGCGATATCTACATAAATGTAGGCTCGCATGTATATATTATTGATTCTCAATAATATTAATAAAGAGAAGGGTTTCGTTAAAAGAAATAGAAAAAAAAAAAAGAAAGAAAAAATTTAGTTAAAAGGATTCTAAAAACTTATTTTAAAAGAAATTAGAAAAGCTAAATAATGATGAAAGATTAGAAAGGAAAGGGGAGGGGTGTAAAACTGAACGCGTCTCTTTCTTTCTTTGTTAAATAAGAAAATCACGTGTAAAAAGAACGAAAGAATAATTATAATTGTGAAATTAAAAAAAAGTAAACTTGTACCAAATTTCCAAATAGATTGGTACAAGATAAAGTGAGAGAAAGGAATGTTGCGATTAGTAACATTCAATATTTAAAAGAATGAAAGAAATTAATTATAATTGTAAAATTAAAAATGTAAACTTGTACCAAATTTCCAAATAGATTGGTACAAGATAAAGTGAGAGAAAGGAATGTTGCGATTAGTAACATTCAATATTTAAAAGAATGAAAGAAATTAATTATAATTGTAAAATTAAAAATGTAAACTTGTACCAAATTTCCAAATAGATTGGTACGAGATAAAGTAATGAAAAGGAATGTTGCAATTAGTGGCATTCAATATTAAATGTATCAAAAGAATGAAATGAAAATTGTAATTAGAAATTGGAAAAATGTAAACTGTATAAAAAAAATTCCAGATAGATTGGTAAGATAAGAATGAAAAGGAAAGAGGCAATTAGAGACATTCGATAGCAAGACAGCGAGAGAATAAGCAGAGCTGATTTAGAAGTAACCGGTTGTGTTTTTTTTGCTGGCTAGAATTTAACAAAAATAATAATAGAAGGGTACGCTGACATGGAGGGCTAGTGGCAAACACCGGGCGTTTGCTCGGTCTATCTCCGTCTAACCATTCGCTCACTACTTATAACAACTAAAATGCTGCCGAGAAGAGACCGCCGTTACAGAACCAGATCTGCCTGGAGATTCGAAGTAGAATGTTAAAGGGATGAATACCGACTAAAATGTGGAATTAGAAAGGAAACAAACCCACGTCAAAAGACTATAAACTCTCACTCCATTCACTGGAACGTCTGAAAAAGCGAGCAACCATCTCTGCAAAAGAAGGGAAGGTTTTCCCCCTCGATGGTTGACCCGACATTGGAAAAATCATACCTAGGTAACTATTAATACATGCATGTCAGAATTAATTTGAAATAAGAAATCAGTCAGAACTAAATTATTAAAAAGTTGCGCAACACTTCGAACAGTTATCATTAAAAGAACTTATGATTGTAATCTATTAATGTATGAGAAGGTAACAATTGAGTTACGATAATTTATTTAATGTTTCATTTGAATTATATTCTTTATTGTATATTTATGTATTTATTATGTTAGTGTGTGGATATATATGTGTGTTTTAGGATTTTATTATTAATTAGAATTAGCGAATTGCAAATTAAATTTTATTTATAAAAGGAAGTACTTAGTCATTTGCGTTTTCTTTTCTCTACCAAGCGAATAACTACTTAGAGTGAATTAAAATTAGATCAGTGAGCTAACAAGTTGATTAATTGAGGAATAAAATAAAGTAAGCTAAATGGATAAATAAATCCAGTCTGTATTGTAAATAGAGTAAAGGAAGGAAGTGCTATAATTTATATTCCTGCTGTACCGTGATAATTCCGGGAAATTTTATAAATATTCCAGGCGCTGGGCAGAACTAATTATTCGATACAAATAATTTGCCCAGCAGAGAAGAAGCGTTTAATTGGGAAATATAATGCTGGGATGATATTTTATTATGTCAGTGTTCAATTAAGAATATATACTCGATTTTAGGGTGTATATTGGCTTCTTGCTTGTGGTAATCATCATCATCGGTGGTTAACCGGTCGATCACATAATTAAGTGCGGCTGGGGTCTTTAACCGCACGGCGGTGGTGTTAC